>JBCNJP010001299.1:0-19000 GCA_039602395.1 Deinandra increscens subsp. villosa | reverse complement strand
AATTATTTGTCCATCTTTCTATTCTATGTGTAGTCATAAGCCTCTCAAGGGGTATTATGCGACATGTGTTAGCCACATGATCAACGGGTTATGACTGAAAAAGTGTGTAGCCATAACCTCCTCTCATTATAACCCAATTATTATTATTTTTTATTTTTTATTTAAAATGATGGACTGATGTTAGACACATGAGTGCTACACACAAAATGCCCATTCCAAATATCTGGGCCATGACGCCCGAAGAGCAGGGGTGGATCTAGTAAGAATCCACATAAGTATTAGGAGTCAATCCTAATAACACATTATTTCCTAATTCAAATGGTTGTATGTGTGAGTTTTAACCCTAATATACCTGGTTCAAACCTTACACCTGCTGGTTTTTAATTCCTTTTCTTTGTTTCAAACAAAATAAACACAATTTGTGCTATTAAAAAAGAAATGTAAAGGGTATGGTTCGAACCCGAGTCTATAGCCTGCAAGGTTTAAAGGGGACCATCAACCAACTGAGCTAGACATATCTATTGTTAATTTATGAATCATTACGTATTTATATAGAAATGGAATCATGCAGATGCTCATAAACACATGTCTAATCATACAGAACAACCTTATCCGAACAGACTAAACGGAAATTTTTGACATTTAGTTGTTAGAATTCCAAACACTCGACCTTCCTTCCTAACTCACCACCGCACCACTACGGCTCAACCATTACCTCTTAAATGGGTGAAGGATCTTTTAAACAATTAACTAAAATTGTTTTTTTTTTTTTTTTTTTTTGTAACAAAAATGAAAATGGAAAACAAATTTTGTCGTTTTGAGTCTTGAGGGTATTCGATTCATCCCTAATTTCTCTCAACACCCACCCCGCGGGAGGATTCTCAAGTTTTCTCCTCCACAACGCCAGCCAATCGAAGATTACCCTGACCCAGGTACATACATATCCACATTCCTTTCTCATTGCTTCTTTCCCCCATCTCTCTAATCCTTTGATTCATTCAAATATGTTCATTTAGCAATTGATTTCGATTCAAACTAACCCTGTGAGTTCAATCGGTTGACCAACACAACGGAATGAGTCTAATTACATTACATTGATGTCAAAACAAAACCCATTGAATCTTTAGTCCTTTATTTCGAACGAATTGATTGATTGCCTAAGCCTTGTTTGTTTAATCGTTCGTCTTTTTTTGCAATGATGCCTGAACAAATGAAGCCGTAGGTTCAATTTTGTGATAACGTGGAAGAAAATTGGTACTCCTCATATAAACCCTTTTGAAGCCTCCAAATTGCTGTTAGATTTACTCTTGGATCATGTAATTGAGGGATTTGTTTGTCAATAACATTGTCTTTTTTGATTAATGTTTCCTTTGAGACTTTGCATTACACTAAGGTAAACTTGATCATGATTTAGAAGTGTGGATATGAAATAGTAAAAGAAAAGACTTGAGTTAGTGAAAAAAAAAAATCTCTTGTTTATTATGTAAACTAACTTTTTAATCTGTCCCTTTAATTGTTGAACTGTTAGTCTTACTCGAATGATGTAAAAGTAGCTTGCTAGATGTTAGTCACTAGTATAGAAGTTTAGTAAAATGTTAAAGTGTGGTCTATTGTCGGAAAAAGTAAAGGGTCACGAGGTCAGATGTCTTAACACGCAAAGAGTAGGATGTTCCAAAGCCTAAAGAGTCCGATGTTTCATGCGAAAGTGAGAATCTTAATAGAATGTAAACATATGAGCAATACAAGAACTGAGAAAATGTAAAATCGGTATAAATTTATTAATCTTGTTATTTTCATATCCTTTTTGGTAATTAATAATTAGTACTATTTCTAATGTTTTTTTTTAAATTGAATCGAAATTGCAGGTTCCTGCATGGTGCCTGCAACTCTACTGCCATCACCTGGCTATCCTAATAAGCTTTGTACCATTAAATATTCGAGATCAAAAGTGTCACTCTTATCTACTAAACTTCTAAGAACCTCATCCTCTTTTAGGAAGACACTATATGCTCGGTTTTGGATCTTTCAATTGACGCAACCTTTTTTCTTCAAGGTTTCCAGGTGAGTAAATTTCTGCTTTAAAGAGACATTATGTCAGTTCTTACTTACATTCTTCACTAATTTACTGCTGAAATGCAGTCTTAGTTCAGTCCCTTTTAAAAGGGGAAGATACCCTGGCAAACTTTATTAATAATATGAATAGAAGGATACAAAGCAAAACCCTAAGAGACTACCCACACAATACACATAGTAGTCCCAAAGGTAAAAAGACAATAAAAGTCCTAAACATATCAAAACAAAAAACCACATGCGGCTAAAGGCTAAACACGCACATCCCAAAATAGACAACATCCGCGGCCCACATGTGTAGCAAGCCATTCAATCCGAGTTTGCCCAAATATACACCAACGTAACCCGGCAAGGCCCAACCACGGAAATCCCATAGAAAAACCACCGGATCACAGCCCAAATCATCTTTATAAGCAACCGGACAAGCCCAAACTCGATAATTGATCCCAACATCATTCTTGGACCAGCTCCAAGCCTCATCAATCCATTCCAAATTTGCATTGAACCTCCATATTTTGTTGGCGTGAAAAGCAAAGAAGGTCGAATTAAGCCAACCAACCGAAGTCTAACAACATAAAAAATTAAGGCACAAATTTCCTCACTTTTGCTGAAACATTATCAAATTCCTCTCTTGTCAAATGTAATAAATAACAGCCCCAAGCACTAGCCTTTGAATAACACTCCAAATCAACTTTCCCTTAGGCAAAGATTGAAAGAAAGTAATAACCTCTGGCCAGCTATTAGGGGCATTATCAAGCCTAGCCAAATGTTTGAAGTGTAACCAAGTTCTAAGAGGGAAATCACACTAAAAAAACAGGTGCTTATAACTATCAGGGAGCCCATTGCAGAAAGCACAAGTGAAATCAGCAAACCTTTCCCAAAAATAAATTTATTATGGGTTCTGAGCTTGTATTTAAAGGCCAGCCATAGAATGAAGGAATGTCTAGGCACACATTGACTGAACCAAAGTAATACAAAGATCATTTAGTAACTGAGCAACACTGAAAGGAACCAAGGAACCATCAGAAGCTCTCCATAAAACTTCATCAGTCTTGTTAGCAATCAAGGGAGGGGGCTGACCTATAAAAGTTCTTACCTTTGAGCTTATAAACATGAACCCATTTGACCCACAAATTTTGTTTATGAGTAGCCAAGTTCTTACCTTTGAGCTTATAGACATGAGAGCTTGTTCCAAACAGTCAAAGGCTTAATGCCAAGACCACCTTGAGCGTTTGGGACACAAACATCTTCCCATTTGACTAAAGAACCACCTCTTTTGAAATCACCATGGGGCCAAAGAAAATCCCTGCACAGTCTTTCAATTTCATTGATAAAACCAACAGGGACTATAAAAACGGAAGCCCAATATACTTGGAGAGATTGAAGACCAGATAAAACAAGCTGCAACTTTCCTGCATATGACAGAAGCTTGTTTCTCCAATGACCAACCCTTTTTTTTTTTAAATTTATCAATAAGAGGGTCACAATCTTTAATATACATTATTTTAGAAAGAAGAGGAACACCATGATATCTAATTGGCAACTTTCCCTCCTGAAAAGGCAGGACAGAATTAATCAACACCTTGTCCTCATCTGGAACATTGCCAAGGAAAGATAAACTCTTGTTGACCAAATGAAATTCCTTAATCATTCAACACTTTTGATTGTAGTATATTTTAAAACTTGTGTTATCCGATAACTTTCAACAGAACTGGAGGTTGGCAAATATACATGGATATTTTTTACTCCATATAATCTTATCACTCTTATCAGTTATCACTCTTATCTCTCAGTTCCCCTTTATGTTATTTCTTTTTGCATGCAATATGCCTTTTAATTAGTAGCTATATCAATATAAAGTGTTATTTGCTAATCTTTAGCCTTATTATGAATTGATGATATTGCTTTGAGTGCAATGGAATGTTGCAGTTTTCATACTTAAATGTTGGTTTTTTGCTGCACAGGAGGATGACATGGCATATAAGAAGCAGTACAGATGGCAGTGGCATGAATCCCTCATCTACAAATGATAACAGCAACGGGACTAGACTTATAAGGGCTATGCAAGCGTTTCAGATCAAACTAAGTGCACGAATTAAAGACCTTAGGAAAGATCTTCCCATGAAACTGCTTTTTTTCTTGACTGGTTTTTATTGTTCAACGGCCTTCGCAACAGTTATAGGACAAACGGGTGATTGGGATATTCTCTCTGCGGCTTTGGCTGTGGCTGTGGTCGAGGGGATAGGGGCTCTTATGTACACGGGTTCGTTTCCTTTATTCAAAAAGCTAAAGAACTTAATCACCATGTTCAATTATTGGAAAAGTGGCCTTACTATGGGCCTTTTTCTGGACTCTTTCAAGTATTAAAGATGTCTTGAAGGAATCATTAAAAATGCCTAAAAGATTACATATTGGATTAAACATTCATGTAATTTTGATGGAAGTTATCGGATGTGATTAAAGTTTGATTCTTTCAAAGCGGGTATACTGTGTGGCTGAAGAGATCTTGATGACTATTCTTTTAGTGAAAAATGTTACAAATTGCTCAAGGGAAGCTATGACCAAAAGATAAGAGGGCATGGCATAGGATATATTCTGGTTTGTGGGTCGGTCCAACCCGTTTCAACCTGTACTGAAAATATACACTTCAGCTTCAGATCGAATCTGTTTTTATCTACTGACCCACTCATTCTGAACTTTTAACCCGAGCTGGCGGGCAGATCCGACATGATGTAGTGCCTTTTCACGCTGAATTTTATGGTAATCAATATTTGGATTCATGTAATTAGTAGAAAAAGTTGTAGTTGAGAGCTGTTATCGTTGATTAACTGTAGATGACTTGTTTGCTGGATTTATTTGTATATATTAGTGAGGAAAATCATATATTTAAAAATGCTTAACATATTTGTCTGATTTAAAGATCCAAAATTTGCTTTGTATGCCTACTTTTGTTAGTCTTATAGCTTTGGTTATCCAATGAGAGTCCGAATAGCTAGATTTACAAATAGCTTGATTCTGGATAGAAAGATCAGAAAACCGGTTGCTTTTATTTGAGTTGCATGTATAGTGGGTCAGGTGGTGTGTTAGGGGTTCTTGTCTCTAATGTGTTTTTTTTTAACTACATTCGGTCGACTATCGACATCAATTTTGAAGGAAACCTACCAACAATGGTAAAACCTCCTAATTAAGTGGGGATTAAACTTGGGACCTTTGAGGCTACCCCAAATCCTGTCCTTCATCCCAAATAAAAAATGGAATACAAAATTAGTTTTGTGATTATAACATTAAACAACCTGACCAAAAGTAAGATGTATATACATTTCAGGTTTTGTATAATCACACTGCGCTATCTGGCCCGGGATGGGTATAAACTATAAAGCGTTATCTGGCCCGGGATGGGTATAAAGCTAGTATTATTGTTATAAATATGAACTTTTTTAATTTCAAAATATACAAATTTTCACTATAGATTAAAGAAGAGCCCCGTGAGGAATAATGACCCAAGGGTCTTTTTGTAATTTTGTTTTTAGGTCATTTTTATAATCATTTTTTATTCAGAGATAGGTTAAAAAGTGAACCACAAAGGTTTAGTTTATTTATCTATTTTACCTTAATAGAAGATGGACATCTTTCTTTTTTGGTTTTCTTTTTTGGTTTATGATTTAGGCCGGGCCGGTTATATTTTGTTTTAAAACCGAGTCGTGTTGACAACAATAGTGATACCATAGCACACGACTAACCGATTTTCAAGCGAAACGTGTAGCTGGTTAACATTAAAATTGAAGTTAAAAAACATTAATAATTAATTGCACTTATTAGAAAATATATGTTAGTATCCTGGACATTATAGTATGATTACTATTACTACTTATAATAAAAACAAATATTCCATATTTTGCGATCTACATTAATAAACTACATATTTCACATACAATCAATCGACTTACAAAAATGCTTTTCGATGAAAGAAGACGGATATCGAAAACACTTTGTGATTATGATGCGAGCAGCAACGGATGTATACGTCTGCCAAGTGAAGACGTTTGGGCCGGTTTAATAGATCACATGGATGATGATTTGAAAACAAAATTTTGTCAAGGAGCTAAGAATCTTCAGGTTATTTTAATCAGCGCGGTAGATGGAAGCTTTAGCAATTTAACTTTGAAATATTATCGTGGACACTACATGTTGCAAAAATCCAATTCAATTCTCAAGAAAAATAAGTTAAAATCCGGAGATTATGTCGAGTTTGATCCTGTTTTTGGTCCAGTCGCCGGTGAAAAAATAACTATGAGATTCAAGTTTTCCCATCTTTCTTGAAAGAGGAAATGAATCATAGCGGTTGGCGGCTGCTATACTAAAATACATTACACATAACAATATATATATATATATAGGGTAAGGATCATGTGAAAACAACTTTTATTGCGAAAACACGAAAACAAATATTAAAACCTCTATAACTTTTTCATACGTTAATATTTTTATAAAAATTTTGCACCAAAATCCTTAAAATTATGTTATCTTTAGTTATGGGAAAAAATTTAAAAAATAATCAAATTTTTTTAAAAATTATTATTGCACAGGTGCAATAGTTTTTATTATTATTATTATTGCACATATGCAATAATATTAAAACCTTTATAACTTTTTTCATATGTTAAAATTTTTTATATAAAATTGCACCATAAATCTTATAATTATGTTATCTTTAATTCTGGAGAAAATTAAAAAAAAATTCAACGTTTTTTTTATTTTTTTATTATTGCACATTTGCAATAATATTAAAACCTCTATAACTTTTTCTTACGTTAATATTTTTGATAAAAAATTGTACCATAGATCTTATAATTCTGTTATCTTTAATTCTGGAAAAAATTTAAAAAAATTAACGTTTTTTTGTTAATATTGCACATGTGTAATATAATTAATACGTATTATTGCACATGTGCAATAATAAAAAAAATCACAAAATTTTAAATTTTTAATTTTTTTCCCAGAATTAAAGGTGACATAATTTTAAGACTTTTGGTGCAATTTTTTTTAAAAAATATTATCGTATGAGGAAGTTATAGAGGTTTTAATATTTGTTTTCTTGTTTTCGCAATAACATCTTGTTTTTATTTGATCCTTCCCCTATATATATATATATATATATATATACCTTTAATACTATATAGCTATTTTAGGTATATTTAACCATTTGGTAGACTCTTATCAAACAATCAAGAGCTCCGACAAACCGTGAACACCAACAAAGCAAACCTGTAAAATAACAAACAATAAACAACATCAGGCCATTAGAGCAACAGTTTGTAAACAATAACATACTCATCTCATGTTAGAAGAATCTAAGATGAGCATCTTTTAAACCACTGCACACCTATCTCCCCTTACAAACAACACCCACAACACAAGTAATTTTTCTAACAGCTAACCAATTTTCATAACACAATCACATTAGACAGTAGCACTTTCAAAAGAGCAACATACCTAACAACAGCAATTTATAAACAACATCATACTCATCTCCTATTAGAACGATCTAACATCACCATCTTTTGAACCACTACATACTATCTACCCTTACAAATAACACCCACAACATATATAGAGCCCTTTGAAAAACACAATAACATAAACAATGTATGACAGTGATATAACCAACAACAACATGACCATCAAAGGTAACTGATAAAAAAAATGAGGCAGAATGATGAATATAAAAAAACAAACAACAAACAAACAACACATCTTCTTTATCAACTAACCCTCACAGCCATTTCTTTATGAGTCTAACCCATTGTAAGCTAACTAACATGGCTGAAACGAAATTAGAAGCAAACACGCAAACAGAAGCATGAGGCTGAAGCCATTTAAAAATTGATGAGTACAACAACCCCAAAAGGGCATAAAGTTCTAAAACAGATAGAAAATCGAATGTTGCTGCAATCAAAACTGTAACTAAGGTAACAACACTAAACGATTTCTGATGAATGAAAGCGAAAATAAGAGGAAATATAGGAGCGCAGGAACCGAAATTACTCAGCGGATAAAATAAACCGAAGAGCAAGAATCAATTGAAAATGCACCAGAGTCGTATATATGCGCGTAGGGAAGGAAGAGACGGTACACTTCCTGTTCAGTATCACTGTTTGTGATGACTGTTTGAGCTACGGAAGAAAGAGTGAAGCATGGCGGCATTAATTGGCGATGGTCCGTAAGGCATGGATGGTAGACATCGTCAACATCTCCCACCTGCTTCCCATGTACGTACTTCCAAGCAATCCTACATGGAAATAAAGGCACAGATGTAAAGGGAAAAAGAAGACCCAAACGGATGCTTATGGAGACTTGTACAATGTGTTTGGAAAATGGTACCACCGAATGCTTCATAGGGTTGTACAATATGTTAAGGAGATTGTACAATTGGTTGCATTTTGTATATAGGGTTCATATTAATTAAAGTTTCTAATTGAAACCAGTTATAGTTATGTTTCAAATGTGCTTCAATAGAAAATCATCATTGACTCAAGATTTTTTTTTTAAGTGTTAGGTTTCCTCTTTCATGTTGTTTTTGGGTGAGTCAATCCTGAAATGTCAAATCCAATATTGTAGACTCAGTTGGATATTGAAGATTTGAGTGTAGTTTCAAACGCCATTAAAAAAATCATCATTCGAAACAACTCCGCTAAACTAACCTGAGTCGCCGTGCGAATTATCTGCTTAGGCTATGTGTAGTGACTAGTGAGCACTAACCCACCCGATCACGCCCCCCATAAACCCCCAACACCGCCACTAGGAGCGCTATAGATAAAAAATTTAGAGCCCCCCTTATATCTGTAGCACCATGCTTGTGTTTGAATTTAAAATTCTATTAATTCAAAAATGGTAGAATTTAAATATTTTGTTTTTTTCCCCTTTTTATCCACTATAAAACTCATAATTTTTTTTTTTCATTTTTATCATTCAAACACTACGATTGTTCTAGTTCTTTCTACATCTTTCAAACTTTCCTACCAACAATTTCATAATTGTGAGGCGAAAAGGAGGAGTTCGAGTTAATCGTTTAATGACCGCTAAGGAGGAGACAGGGACCATTGATCTCAGTGATTCCGAAATGTGAAGTTTATTGGAATCGCTTAAAAGAGTTATATGATGAAAGTTGCTTAAAAGAATTAATGTATAACGAGGAGATAGAGTTTCACGATAATCTCATTTCACCAAACCGTTCATTGGATGAGCTAAAACCGAGATGGGCGAGATTAGTCTCAGTTCTTTTAAAGTTTGATGTTATATACAGAAGACATATGAACTTGTTGGGAGATCTGAACTACGATCATGATAAGGATGTTATTAACGAATCTGTTATCGAATATGAACTATTATATTCAAGGCCGTTTAGTAAATTAGACATCTGAAAATATTTAAATGAAATATATTACAACTAGTTTTTTTTCTAGTTTATGTTTTTAGATTTTTTTTTCAAATTATGTATTTTGTTTAATTAATGGAATTATATTGGTATATCTGTTTATTTATTTAAATTTAAAAAAAAATGTATAATCATTAGGGATGAGTTTTATGAGTACACCACCTAAAATGATAAAGCCTCATGTTAACTCGACTGCCACGTGGCATTCCACGACCCATACAAGCCTTAGTACTGAATGACGATCGTGATTACTTATTAATGTTGAGTTAGACGTCCTAAGAACATTTATGTTGAGTCGGTTTAAAGTTGAGATATCGATTAAACAAAATTGCAGATATAGTTTCTTATTGTTCAATTTTGATTGGGCCGCCCTAACCAGATGCATCTTAAATAGTTAAATTTGTTGTTCAGAATTTTTGATTTGGTAATAATATTTCGGTAGCCCAATCTCACAACCTAAATGTGAAACCACATTTTTCTAAAATTCGGGCCTCTGTCCCTGTGTTGTAGCCCAGGTCACACATCCTTTGTTTTGTGCCGGCTCTCCTAGTGCTTTCTCACGTGTATATCCATCCATCGTACGAAAAACGGAAGATTGAAAACGATTGTTTACGTAAAACTGTCAATGTGACATGCGGTCATGAGATATGGCCCACTACTTTCGAATTTGATCGCTTCTATGTCCCATACTCCCATCCTGCGAGATATAAAATGTGCACATTACTTAATAAATTACTCCTTTCACAAGTCCGGTTTCCCCCCTCCAAAATGATATAGGTTACAACCACATCCCTAAACTATTCACATATTTGCAATTTTAGTTTTTTTTTTCTTATCTTTTATGACATTTTCAATATGATATGCGGTAGATGAGTGATGAAGAATAAAATCCCACTCGCACGTAAAATGAAATTCTAGACCTCACTATTGAATTTATGAAAAGAAATAGGAGAGAATTAGGAATCACGAAGGTTTTTATTGATCGAAATCATGTGTACAAGTTCAGAATGTATAGAACAAATCACACACTGAAAGTGTAAAATCTCTCTCTTCACCAAAAGTCCTTTTTCTGATTCATGAATGCTCTATTTATACTAATAAACTTGGTCCGCAAGTTCCTTAGTATGAAATGGATGCACTTGCTGCTGGCTCCGTCGCAATTGCATCCTGTTGTTTTGGAGATATCTTAGTTTAGTTGTCGCCTTCGATTTATCCTCGCTGCTACATTTGCATATCCGATTTTGACCTTTCCTCATCAAGTCCCCCTAGTCCATTAATTATTTATGCAATGATAATGGACTATGTGCTAGAAAAATCTAGGCTTTATTCATTTCGTTTGCTTTAAAAAGGGGGTTATCTCATTAAAAAACCTTGTTTGGAAAACCCTTTAGGAAAAACCAAAGCTTAGGATAAAAAAGAGTATAACCATGACCTTTTACTTTGAGCAAAATTTTGTAAAAATTTTATCGCAAGGGTCCTCCAGCCCCCCTAGTCCTTTATGTTATAAGTTTATAACATAAGGACTTTAGTTACTTATAGAATCGGAAATGCGACTCTTTGACTAAAATCTACGTTCGCAAATGTTATAATAACCGACTGTTGGTTATAGCAAATGCAAATGGCATGCGTAAGCATTTGTCAGGAAACCATTAAGCGTGATGGTTCGTTTTCGTATCAGGAATTCGTCTCAAAGTAAAAGGTCATGGTTATACTCTTTTTTATCCTAAGCTTTGGTTTTTCCTAAAGGGTTTTCCAAACAAGGTTTTTTAATGAGATAACCCCCTTTTTAAAGCAAACGAAATGAATAAAGCCTAGATTTTTCTAGCACATAGTCCATTATCATTGCATAAATAATTAATGGACTAGGGGGACTTGATGAGGAAAGGTCAAAATCGGATATGCAAATGTAGCAGCGAGGATAAATCGAAGGCGACAACTAAACTAAGATATCTCCAAAACAACAGGATGCAATTGCGACGGAGCCAGCAGCAAGTGCATCCATTTCATACTAAGGAACTTGCGGACCAAGTTTATTAGTATAAATAGAGCATTCATGAATCAGAAAAAGGACTTTTGGTGAAGAGAGAGATTTTACACTTTCAGTGTGTGATTTGTTCTATACATTCTGAACTTGTACACATGATTTCGATCAATAAAAACCTTCGTGATTCCTAATTCTCTCCTATTTCTTTTCATAAATTCAATAGTGAGGTCTAGAATTTCATTTTACGTGCGAGTGGGATTTTATTCTTCATCAATTGGCGCCATCCGTGTATTAATTGAATTGGAAAAAGGATGGAGAAATTAGTTGGTGATTCGGCGAAGAAGAACACTGTATTCACATCATCGAGCGCAGGGAAGGTCAATATGAGCTCCAAAGGATCTGGTGGAGGATTTAGTAAGAAACCTTCAATGTTTTCGTTTTCAAGTCATGAAAAAGACATTGTTGGTTCGATAAAGGATCAGCGAGAAGGAGATGATCCGTTGCGAAGTTCTGATGTTTTAAGTGAATTTGATGACGAATTCCTGATACGAAATTTGGAGGTCCTGCGAAAATTGAAAGATAAGCAGGATCGAGAGTTGTGGCTTCAGGAGGTTCGAACAAAGCTCAAATTCACTCCTGAGCGTGATGTGCTAAAAACGACAAATCAGAACAGTGTTCTAGATGATCCTGAGGATGATCCGGTCCTCATTAAGACACCGGCATCTCCAGGTAACTTTGTCGATGGAATAGTTGTTTAGATTCAGCTTTTATATTGATTAATTATCATAATCGAGAATTTCAGTCATCAATTGTGAAGACATTCATAAGAATATTTTTGATTCATGACAAATTGTATGAAATAGATGCGTTGTTTGAAATTCATTTAAGAAGTAAATGAATTTGAAATAACTATGAGAATATGGATTAAGTCAACGATTTCCAGAAAATTGTATGAAGATTTGAAGATGTGCCGTTTGAATTTTTGAATATTCATTAAAAATGGCGCGCAATTCTGGGAATCAGATGACGATTTGAAGATATGATAGGAAAATTCGTAAGAATCAAAAATATATAACATGCGTGTACTCTACGCGTTATAATCCTTTTTTAATAAAAAAGGGGAGGGAAAGGCATGTGGTATAATGCATGCGCATATGTAATTTAGGTAAAACTGAAAATGTGCCTTTGCGGTGCATAAGCGTTTATAAAAAAAAGAAGCCCTCCGTGCGAGGCCTATCCTTGCGAACGCTTAACATTTTAAGACGCTTATGCAAGTGCTGACAAAAAGCCCTCCATGCGAGGCCTTACATTTGCAAGTGTCAATACTTTGAGCATTTGCACATGCGCTTATCCTCTCGGAAGAAGCTCATATGAGTATGAGATTAATGATTGCTTAAAAATAACATCAAAAAGCCCTTTGTAAAGAAAAAAAAAGGCATATATTTCATGTGGTTAATACTCCATGTATGAATGTTTCAGGGGCGACAAAAACATTTGTGCCATATTTCCCACCTTCAATGCAAGAGCAGTCGAAGTTTGCTAACTGGATCGCTAATGCACAATTTCCGAAGAAATTGAAAATGCCTACTTCTGTAAAGAAGTATGCAGGCTTGTCAGATCCTGATGATCATGTATTTGATTTTTGGTCAGCGGCCCGTTTGGAATGCTGGTCAGAGGAAACGTGGTGCCACATGCTGGTTCAAACATTTACGGGGGCTGCCAGGGTATGGTATGATTCATTACCCAACGCTCAAATTGTAGGATTTGAGGATTTGAAAGAAAAGTTTTTACGACAATTTAGTCAGCAGCGAAAATGTACTAAAGAAGTTACTGAAGTTCATAATATCCGGCGAAGGAATGATGAGAGTCTCGAAAACTTTGTGGTTCGTTTTAATAATGAGACCATGAAGATAGTTGGTGCCCAGGACCAGTTGAGGATCTCTGGTTTTTGTCATGGGGTGAGACATTCACATTTAGTAGAAAAACTACATGAGGACTTGCCTAAAACCATGGAAGTGTTGATGGATAGAGTGCGAGTCTATGTTAAAGGGCGAAGTGCTTCGGGAAATATTCAAGGAATAAATACTCATAAGCCATCCTCAAAGGGTGCAAATGCAAATGTCAAAAGTGTTGGATCAAATGAAAATACTTACCCACAGAGAAACCTATCTTGGGGAAAGTATAGAATGCAACCATACGATAAAAGAAGGGATGGAAATTTTGGAAGAAATAAAAGAAATTGGGAGGCGAAGGCGGAAGAGTTCCCAATGTTAACTAAAACCCCTAGTGAAATTTTGACAACAGAAAAGATACAATTTGCTACACCTCAAAGAACACGTTTGGGTGCAAATGCAGATACGACAAAATACTGTGATTTCCATAAAGACAGAGGTCATGACACGAATGACTGTCGGCATTTGCGGAGTGAAATAGATAAAGCTATTAAATCTGGAAAGTTGTCTCATTTGGTAAAAAATATACAAGAGGGCCGTCCTATTGCAAATGCAAAAAATGTTATTGGGATGATCAGACAAAATCCTAACACATGGCATAGGAATGTGCGAACAAAGGTAGTGGATGAGGCTTGGAAAATGTGTGAAATTATATTTCCCCCTGTAAGAGGGGAAGATGCAAAAGAAAACCCCGTGGTTATTACTGTTGGAATTGCTGGGTTCCTAGTGAAAAGAACATATCTCGATACGGGAAGCGCATCTGAGATAATGTATGAATCATGTTTTCGGAAAATGGGACCGGATGTGCAAAACAAATTGAAGCCTCATAATTCACCTTTAATTGGTTTTTCGGGGGAAATTGTACACCCTATGGGTGAGGTCACTTTGCCTGTGATCTTTGGTGATGATAAGTTTTTTAGAGAAGTAATGTTGACATTTGTGATAGTTGCAACTCCATCACCACACAATGTCATTATAGGAAGACCTGGATTGAAAATGATAGGGGCCATTGTGTCAATACCACATGGAATGGTTCGTTTTCCCACACCTGCTGGGATTGCAACTGTAGAATCGGATGTGGAAATGCATATAGCAATGGTGAACAAGCCTGATAAAGAAGGCATTAAAGTGGTTCAAGAGGATGTGTTAACAAAGGATAAGTGGGTAATAAATGAAAAATTTCCGGATCAAGTCATAGAAGTAGGGAGTAAGTTACAAGGTGAATATAGGGAGAAGTTATTTGAGTTGTTAAAAAGAAATGTTGACATCTTCGCATGGGAACCATCGGATATGACAGGCGTTCCGAAACATTTTGCCGAACATCACCTTAATGTCTATCCTGGTGTCAAGCCAATACAACAGAAGCGAAGAATTGTTGACAAGGTCAGAAATGAAGTTATAAAAAGCGAAGTTGATAAACTTGTCGAAGCTGGAATATTAAGGGAAGTACATTACCAAACTTGGGTTGCAAACCCAGTTTTGGTCAAAAAACCAGACGGTTCCTGGCGTATGTGTATAGACTTTAAAGATCTAAATAAGGCATGTCCTAAGGATTGTTACCCCTTGCCAGAGATAGATTTTAAAGTCGATTCTCTGGCTGGGTATAGGTGGAAGTGTTTTCTTGATGCATACAAAGGATATCATCAAATCACTATGGCTGTGGAGGATGAAGACAAAACAGCTTTTATTACAAATGAAGGCCTTTTTTGTTATAAAAAGATGCCTTTTGGTTTAAAGAATGCTGGTGCAACGTATCAGAGATTGATGGATAAGACTTTCCAAGCACAAGTGGGAAGAAATTTGGAGGCATATGTTGATGATGTAGTCATCAAAAGTTGTGAAGAAAAAGACATGATTGAGGATATTGAGGAAACATTTGGAAATTTAAGAAGAATTAACATGAAGTTAAATCCTAAGAAGTGCTCGTTTGCTATGGAGGAAGGGAAATTCTTGGGAGTTTTGGTAAATAATAATGGAATACAGGCACATCCGGGAAAAGTAAAGGCAGTGTTGGAAATGTCTCCACCAAAAACTCTTAAAGATATTCAGACTTTAAATGGTCGATTGGTTGCATTACACAGGTTTCTTTCGAAAGCAGCAGAACGAACAGTTCCGTTTATAAAAGTACTAAAAGAGAGTTTGAAAGGAAACCATTTCGAATGGACACTCGAGGCTAATAAGGCCTTTGAAGATTTAAAAATGGATCTCATCACACTTCCTACTTTAACTGCTCCAAAATTGGGGGAAAAACTGGTGATGTACTTGGCGGTAACTGAAAATGCTGTTAGTGCTGTGTTGATGGTGGAACGGGAGGAAAAACAAATCCCAATTTATTATGTTAGTAAGATGTTAAAGGATTACGAAACAAGATATCCGATAGTGGAAAAGGTAGTTCTGGCATTGGTACAAGCAACTCGTCGCCTGAGAAGATATTTTCAGGCTCATACTATTATCATTTATACTTCTTTTCCTATCCAAAACATCTTAAGAAAGCCTGAGATGTCGGGAAGATTGGTGAGATGGGCTGAAAAGGGGAATAGTGAACTCACAGTTTATTTTAGAAAAGGGGAATAGTGAACTCACAGTTTTGTCCGTTACTTTCCGTTTGCTACTTGTCAATATCACACCCTAATTTATTATGGGGAAATCATATAAGTATTATTTTTAAGATAAGTCAATTTGTCTAACTTACTTGCTTCGATGATGATCCCATCACCTTAGTGTTGTTATTAACAACCCCTTGGTGACTTGTTTTACGACTCAACTAATGTTTTTAACTTTCTTTCAACTATTTCATGATGTTTTACAATGATATACATATTATTCGTGAGCTTAATATAATTAATTTTTCTACTCAAAATTGACGTTTTTACGTCTTTTATTCGTATAGATTGATCAAGTAAACTTTATGCCTTTTCGTTTTATTTTTCTAACTTCATATTATTTTTATTTTCTGAAAAATATGGCCGTCAGTTGCTGTTCAAAACTGATCTTGGCCAAAACTTGTGTTTTTGAGCCGTTTTTTACGTTTTTTCGACAAGTTGACTAGTAATAGTCTTTTATTCATAAATAATCATAAAAATTCCTAAAATTCTAAAAAAATTATATTTATTTACTTACACTTTTGTAACAGATTTTTAAAATCAAAAGTCATTTTTATTAGACTTTTTAGTTTAATATTTAAAGAAAACGCTTTTTTAAAAGTAACTTTTTGACAACATGATTATACCAGTTTCAAGTCATCTATTTCGACCAATCATGTAATCTCTCAAGCACACCTACACATACATATGTATATATACGATATATATATATATTCATGTTTTTAGTATATTTATTGTAACTAGTCCATTTATTAGTTATTATTTTTCTATGTTTCAAAACATTTAATGCTCATAACTAAAGACCAATTTATGTTTCCATTTTATGTACAAATTTTCGTATACATGTATGCATAGATCACTAATTCATTTATTACCTTGACAGCATTAATCTTAAGCATTTAACCATATATGATTGAATAATCATTTAAAGATTGAACATATGATGTATGATAAATACATGCATCTATTCCTTGATTTTTAACAATTTTGTATTCTTTTTCTTTGATTTAACAAATCTTTTATAAAAATGTGTTTGTTTATTACAAAATCTTGTGTTTTTGAATATTCATTAGTAGATCTCAAAATTTTGGTGGTTAACTCACTTGTTACATGTGTTATGAATACTAGCTTTTCAACATGCATTCATTACAAAGTTCATGCATGTTGTTGAAAGCGCTTGTTTGGTTATGAAAGCCTAAGAAAATGGATTGTTAATGGTTAGAAATCATCATCAAGGCCATGTAAGAATAAAAGATTCATATCCATGTATGGATTCTAGATAGAGAGTAGAGAGAGAGTGAGTCATACTTTGGTTTAAAAGATGAGATGAATCTTGATTGATGATGGTTAGCTTGAATCTCCAACTTTTGCTCTTTTAATCTTGACTTCAAGGATGGTTCATGGTTGATGATGATGGTGAAAAATCGAAAATGAGAGAGAGGGGGGGGGGGGGGAGAGTTCTCGGCCGAAACAAAGAGAAGAGGGAGAGGTGGAGTCTATGGGGGGTTTCTTGGAAGCTTAATATCATGATTACAAGTAGGCCTAGGGGTTATGTGGCATGTTCTCAAGAATTGTCATCATTTTAGGGGGTTAGGTGTAAGATTCGTTTAGAAGCATATTTGATTGGCTTAAGCCAAGCGTAAGTTTTTATAAAATCTTAAGTGTTTTTCAGGTATAGTACTGTTAATTCGCGATATGGCAGATAAATTTTTAGACCCGAATCATGAAAGTAATTATATGAAAATTCATGAAATTAAATTACGCTCGCAATGGTATGATTAATTATTGCTTTTGCCATACTTGGTTTATCAATATAATTTGATGGCATCTATACCGGTATTCTTTACTTGTTTTGAGTTGATTGAGTCGTCACCAACGTTTGTTGATAAAAATATTTTTACGAACATGTTGTCTCATATAATATTTATTTTTATTTAGACAAAAATTCCTCATTTGTCTATTAGTAACGAGATGTTGTATTATTTTCTCGTGCGATGATTATTCTATTGTCATGTTGTCCCTAATGTTGCAAATTTTAGTAATCCACAATTATTATTATCATTAAATAATACTTTTTATGTCATAACCTAATCGGATAATTACACAGGTGTCACAGTCTCCCCCGGTTTAGAAAATTTCGTCCCGAAATTTATTGTAAAGCGTACCTTTTCGCTTTTGACGAAACAATTGGGGATATTTCTTTTCCATTTGGTCCAGCCGTTCCCAAGTAAATTCAGGACCATATTTCGAATTCCATCGTACTTTCACCAACTTTATACTGCTTCGTCTTAGCTTTTGAGTCTCCCAATCCAAGACTTCTACAGGTTCCTCACTAAATCGAAGGTTGTCATCAATCTGAACCTCATCTGGATAAGATTATAGTTTCATCCGACAAACACTTCTTTAGATTCGATACATGGAATACATCGTGTACTCCATTCATTTCGGGTGGAAGCCGTAATCTATAAGCCACTGGGCCAATTCGATCTATTATCTAAAATGGTCCAATATATCGAGGGCTTAATTTACATCTCTTCCCGAATCTAATCATGCCTTTCCAGGGAGAAACCTTTAACATAACTCGGTCTCCTTCCTTAAATTCTAATGGTCTCCTCCTATTATCGGCATAACTCCTTTGTCTGGCAGCTGCTGCCTTAAGCCTTTCTTTAATAATCGTAATCCTATCACTTGTTTCTTGAACAACTTCAGGTCCAGTTAGTTGCTTTTCACCAACTTCAGCCCAATACAGCGGCGACCGACGTTTTCTCCCATATAGAGCTTCAAATGGTGCAGCTCCGATACTCGAGTGGTAACTATTGTTGTAGGAAAACTCAGCTAAAGGCAGATGAGTATCCCAGTTACCTCCAAAGTCTATCGCACAAGCTCTTAACATATCTTCTAAGGTTTGAATGGTCCTTTCACTTTGACCATCCATTTGTGGGTGATAAGTCGTGCT
>JBCNJP010001298.1:0-31681 GCA_039602395.1 Deinandra increscens subsp. villosa | reverse complement strand
ATCATCTTGTATTTCTCCAGAATCTCTGTGACATATTTGGCCTGGTGGATAAGTATTCCGCTGTCACTCTGCTTCACTTACAATGCGAGAAAAAAATTCCATCTCGCCCATCTGACTCATCTCAAATTTCGTTCGCATCACCTTCTCAAACTCTTTACACAAATCTTCATTGGTGGACCCAAAGATGATGTCATCCACATTGACTTGTACCATGATTATGTCATTCTCAACCTCCTTTCTGAATAATGTTTGATCTACGATTCCTCTTGTGTACCCATGAGCTAGCAGGTGATCTGTTAAAGTTTTGTACCACGACCGAGGGGCCTGGTGTAAGCCATATAAAGCTTTGTCTATCTTGTACACATGATAAGGGTGTTCTTCATCGATGAACCCTGGAGGCTGAGTAACGTACACTTCTTCATCCATATCAGCATATAGAAAAGCAGTTTTCACGTCCAATTGGTAGACCGTGAAGTTCATGTAGGGTGCATAGGCCAAAAATACTCTTATTGCTTCCAATCGAACAACGGGTGCGTACACTTCATCATAATCCACTCCTTAGATTTGTTTATGCCCTTGAACCACCAACCTGGCCTTGTTTCTGACAATAATGTCATTGTCATCCTTTTTATTCTTGTAAAGGCAACGAGTTGTGATGACCTTTTTGTCAGAAGGCCTTTCTAGTAATCTCCACACTTGAAGCCGTGAGAATTGATTCAGTTCTTCATATTCATGTGCCCCAAACGTCTATGCCACAACTGAGCATGGTACTCAGCAGTTTTGGAGAGGAGACATGCCACCTCAGTTGTGGGGGGTTTCTGCATATTGAGAACATATGAATTACCATATCTTGGTGTTCTCATCAACACCCAATCATCAGGGATGGAGTATCCAAGTTTGAGACATTCTTTGTTGTTGAAGAGAACTGGATACTCCCTATCACATATCTGTGAAACACTTAACAAGCTGTGTTTCAATTGCTCGACATACTTGACGTCGTGGAAGCTGAGACATCCATTTCTGACTGTTCCTTTCTGACTGAAAAAACCTCCTACTCCTCCGGCGAATGACACATATCCTCCGTCAAATTTCTCCAAGTCTTGCAGTAGAGATATGTCGCCCGTCAAATGCCTGGAACAACCACTGTCAACATACCAAAGGTTGTTAACAGTCCTCCTTGGCTGTTCCTGCATTCAAAGGAGATCAGCTAGATTTGAGTACCCAGGCCCTAACTGGTCTGGGTGAAGTTGGTCTGTCCTTGTTTGGACTGAGAATGTCCTTTTTGTTGACATCTCTGGGTTGGTGATTTTCTTTCCCAAGCTCCTGTGGCCCTTTAGATGGATGGTTATTTTTATTTGTTTTTGGACTGTTCACCTCTTGGAAAGACGTGGAGTGTTTTTTATACATTCCAGTTGGCTTGAAAGACAAATTTACCAGTTTTGGAATGTTCCACCTGTCATCCTCCTCCAACCATTTGATTTAGCTGAACCAGCTGGATTTGGATGGAAGGGTGTTTTTGAAAAGGATTTGAAAATTGATTTTAAAACTGGTTTTGTTTGGACAGGAGATTTTGGCAAAGTATCCTGCATTGGGTGAGAGACAGATTTTGAGGGTTCAACAATTTTTGGGACCCAAGCAGGCTTAGTCAATGTATTAGAAAGCTTTGGAGATTTTTTTAGCATTTTGATTCACTTTATTTTTCACAGTTTTTGATGCTTGTTTCTGTAGTTTGGGCTTTTGAGTCACTTTGAGTACCCTTGGATGTTGGGTACTGCCTGCTGCACCTTGAAGTTTGAAGGTCCAGATTTTTGTTTTGGGCCAACATGTGTTTGGCTCAATGGGACAGTCTTCTGCTGGACCTTCTAAGGATAATAAGGTTCATAAGGAAGGTGCAAACAGTTTCTTGCCACGTGTCCTGGTCTACCACACACATGGCAAGACTGTTTCTTTGGATACGCAGGAGCCTGTTGTTGGTTACGCCCAGTGGATATCCAGGTTGGTTTTGAACAATTTTTGTGGATCCAAAGGGCCTTATCGTGTGGCTTTGTGGTCAAAATGTACTCCCGTTGTATCAGATTATATTGGCCATATGCAGAATTAACTTCTGGGTACGGGACAAAGTCATGGGGTTTGGTGTCCCGTACTTTCTGCACATTTTTGACAGGATTATCAATCCTATTTTCACAACCTTTTACAGCAGTTAAATTATCACATGCAGGTTTGGGACCAGCAACCTGTGGTCCCTTACCCCTTCTTAAAATCCTAACAGGCCTCAAGGGTTTCATAGGTTTTGCATCACATTTACCAAAATTAAACACACCACATTCAGAAGTTTTTCCAAACAAAACAGACTTAGAAGTTGTTGACTCAGACTGAACAGAAGATTCAAGTTTTTCAAAATTAAAGTTTTTGTGAAAATCAGTAGAACTGGAACTCTAAGAGGACTCCTTGCTATCCACTACCCCTGCTTCTTTATTACCTTTATGTGCACAACGAGTAGAACTGTTAGTAGTGTTAGAAACAGGAGCAGATATCGTAATAGGACAAGCAGCAAGTTTTCTTTCAATATCAGCTTTAGCTTCTAAAGAGGTCTTTGAACTCTCATAATTCGAGATCATTTCATGCATTAATGGCATCGGTACTGTGTGAGTGGATGTTTCGTCTTTTACCTCAGTACCGAGACCCAGACCTGAGTTGGCTTTGAGATGTCGCATTCGGACATCAGTGTTGTAGAAGAGAGAACTGGCCTTCATCATCTCCGACACAATCTTATCATTACGTTCAATTTTATTTTGTGATGATCCTAATTTGGCTTTAAGTTCTTCAACCTCTGAGGTTAATGTGTCAATTTTAGAGTTAGCAATTCTAAGATATGCAGTTTTATCACTCAATTGACTTTGAAGACTTTTAATATCTAATTTGGCTGCTTCTAGTTTTTCTCTAAATGTTTGACTCTTAACTTTGTACTCCCGAAGGTCTCTATCAGATAATTCACGATTTAGGGTTTCATTAATGAACTTACGTTCCCATTCTTTACATTCATTCAATATAGTTTGACATTTAGAGTTAGAACATACCTCATTGCTGCTGGCTTGGGGCCCTGGAGTTATGTCTGCCATGAATGCATGTTGGAAGACTTCAGCAGCTTCTTTCTGTTCTTCTTCTTCTTCAGCCAGGAGGGCCACATGATCAAGTGTCAGACTTAAGTCCTGCACCTGAGTAGTCCAATCGTATCCTGGTGTTTGCTGAACCACCGTTGCCCTGTCATTTTTCCCTGTCTCCTTCTTCACACTTTCACTTTTGTCCTCAGTTTTGACATCTCTGCCAACCTTTGGTTTGGTGCACTCCCTCGCATAATGCCCATATTCATTACAGTTGTAGCATCGCAGGTTTGCTTTGTTAAAACTGAGCTTAACCCCTTTTCTGCCATTCCAATCCTTCTTTCCTGTCTTTGCCATGAACTTCTTAGCTGTCAATGCTGACATTCCCATCTGATAAGAAATGTCCATATGCTCCAGGTCTTCTGGGTTGACTTGATTCACATCATCTGGAGTTAAGTCTGTGGGTAAAAGAAAACCTGCAACAAGTGCCAGATAGCAACTCATAATGCCTAAACTAAGTGTAAAACTAGGATCTTTGGTTAGAGCATTGACATCTAAAGAAATAAGGTTTGATGTTCCAGATGTTCTTGACCCAGTGGCTTGAGCAATAAATCCCATCGGATTAGAATGCGTGTTGTTAGGAGCAGCAGCTGGTTGGGAGATGAAGGCTTGATTCACTTGGTTCAGTAACGCTCCATTGCCTAACTTTCTGGCCTTCTTCTGCTTCTTCTCTTCATAAGCTCTAATGGTTGACATAAGCTCGCTCAGGGGTGACGTAGACATTTGCACCGTCTTTTCTATTAACTCAATAGTGCTATCCCAATTTGGTGGAGAGAATTTACCAGCTTCTTGTTTACCTCCACCTGCGTGTATGTGACCCCAGCATCTTTCATTCATGTCACAATTTTGATGAACCGTTCAAGCTGAGTCTCAATATTTTCACCAGGGATGTAATTAAATTCATTAAACTGCTCTCTCAGGTTTTCTCTTCGAGATTGCTTCATGTTGTCATTTCCTTCATATGCTGCAACAAGAGCATCCCAAAGTGTCTTAGCAGATGTGTACTCCTTGAAGGCTTCAGCTACCCCTGGAGATAAGGCCATGGTTAGAGCAGCCAGTGCCTTTCTATCACATCAACCTTCTCCCAATCATCAGCTATCCATTCTGATTTGGCTTTGGGTTGAGGTTGCTCACCAACTGCACCTGGTGTTGATGGAACATAGTCTCCCATCTCAACTGATCGCATGATCTTGGGATCATGGTAGTTCACATAGTTCACAAATCGGTATTTCCAGCTCATGAAGTCTTTGCTAGACATCAGACGAGGTGGTCTAGCATTGGTTTCGATCTTTGCATCCATCTCAAGGGTTGCACTTGACAGACTTGACATATCAAAGGCCATTGTAAACACTGAGAGACAAGAAACAGGGATTTTCGATCAAGAAAGGGTGGGTCGAAAAGGGGTTTTTGGTCGTACAGGGCTGATCGAAAAGTACTTTTCGGTCGGACAAGAGCTTGATCGAAAAGTGCACTTCTCGATCGACAAGCAGAGGTGGATCGAAAAGTCACAGAGGGGACTTTCCGATTGAATCGAGAAGCTGATCGAAAAGTCACAGGGGGACTTTCCGATCAAGATGACTGATCGAGAAGTCACAAAAGGGACTTCTCGATTGGGGAGGGCTGATCAAAAAGACGCAATGAGGACTTTCCAATTGAAATTGCAGATCGAGAAGTCACAGAAGGGGACTTATCGATTGAGGAATGCTGATCGAAAAGTCACTAATGTGGGACTTTTCGACTGAGATCAACTGACCGAAAAGACACAGGGGGTCTTTCTCGATCACAGGAATGCGACAGGAAGGATTTTTTCGATCAGACAGGCTGATCGAAAAGTCTTCAAAAGCCTCGAAAAGTCACAGATTTGCGAGCAACGGGTCACGAACGATTCTGTCTCGACTTGTATCCTGCAAAAAATACTTCCGAAAGTGCTAAAAGCTGAAAAACACCAAAAACACTCAAATCGTTAGTTACCAAACACTTGAATCGGTTATCGCGAGAGCCTCGAAACTTGCGTTTCTTGGCTCTGATACCAATTGTAAGGATCAATTCAACCCCTCATGCGATATAAAAGTCTATAGTCACCGTGCGGAATCCAGTGACTAGAGATGATTCAAGTTAAATCGAAAATCAATAACAAATATAAGGAAACAATTAAGAAAAACACAAACCGATTGAGAATGCTTGAACAAGATTCGATTACTACACCTTGAAAGACGAAATTCTTTATGAGAATTTCGGTACACCTTGATCCGCAAAACACACCAAAAAACACCAAAACAGAAGGAACCCTAAACCTCTAGTCTAGCTATCCTTATATAGGAAAGCTTATGCTTGGTAAACAAGCTACAAAAATCGGCCTAAAGGGCCCCTACTTCGACCAAACACAAGCCTACTTCAACCCATTTACAAGTTTTAACCCAATTATAATTAACTAGCACAAAAACTTTCTAATGCAAAAGCCTCACAAATTATGGTCTCTACACTATGCTAGGTCAAAGATCATAAAGTTCTTTCAAGAAACATGGAAGAACTACTTCTGATTTTAATGGAAATTTGGGTTTTGATAAATCGAAGTTGAAATGTTACAAGTGTTCAAAGCTTGGACATTTTGCTAAAGAATGTCAGCAGGCACATGTTAGCAAACCTGGTTTTACTCAAACATCATCAAGTAATTCAAACAAGACAGCTTTAACAGTTCAAAATGATGGTGTGTATGATTGGGGAAAACATTTTGACACATATGCATTGATTGTCACTCATGATCAACAAGATGATTATTGTTCAGATACAAGTTCAGAACCAAGTTCATATGAATCAGCTGAGAACATGGAAAGTTTGTTAAAAGAGAATGCTTCATTATTGACTGAAGTTTGCAAGCTATCTGATGAACTGAAGATGGTGAAGGAAGATTTGGAAGTCTCTAAGAAGAACGAGAAAGAATTGGCGGAAGTTCTTCAGTATGTAAAGAATGATTTGGAGTTGTTTAAACAGAATGAAAGGGAATGTGAAGGAAGATTTGCTAAATTGATTGAAGAAAAGGAAGAATTGGTTATAGATGTCAAGAAATGGAAAGATGAAGCAGAAGACACTGCTAGTGATTTTCAAAATTTATTTGATAAGTCAAAAATCAAGCTTGATATACTTACAAAGGATTCTGAAGAGTATACTGCTAAAATTGAAACTTATCAAGTTGATATGGAGAAGTTGTTGGATGAGAAGCGAGAGTTGGTAAGTGTGAATAAAGTTCAAACTGCAAACCTGGAAATTGAAAAGCGAAATGAAGATAAATTGAGGAAGGAGTTGTTTGAAGGGATGCAAAATCTTTGAATGCAGAAATTTGAAACACACAAAGTTGCAAAGAGGTTGATAGCTACTGAGAAGGAGTTAGCTGAAGCGCAACAACAAATTTCAGACTTAAAGGTTCAAGTAATTGATGCTAATCGGTTGCTGAATAATGTTTCAAATTCGTAATTGTTCACAAGCTTTTTAGTAAATGATGCTAATTTTGAAAAGATGTTTGACAAAACCGCATCACTCCCTGCTACTATCAAAAAATATTTCAAAGAGGTGAAAGAAAAGGTGGAAGATTATGAATATTCTAAGTTTTCATCATCTGTTCCAGAAGAAGAAAAGATTGTGAAAAAGAAGAAAAACAAGAAAGCTAAAAAGAAGAAGGGAAAGAAATCTGAAATTCCTCCAGCTCCACAATTTGTATCTGGTTCATCTTCAGCTGAAAATGAGAAGTCAGCTACTGCAAGTGAGAAGATTTGTTTTCAACCTGAATTTGATGAGACAATTTTCTTTGAGCAGAAAAATGTTAAAGAAGTCAAAGCTGAATTTTCTCGATTGGCAAAGAATGGACATTCTATATCTACATCTGAGGAGAAAGTTTCAGGAAAAAGTGTTGGTCTGGGTTTTCACCAAAAGAATGTTGCAATTGATGGTGGTCAAAGTTCTATTCCACGAAATCTCAAAAAGTTAAAAATGAAGCAAGTCAAGAAGGAAATATGCAAGGCGGAGAAGATTCAACCCGAAAGATTCTACAAGCTTAAGGGTTCAGACCAGATTTTCTCTGAAAAAGAATTTCCTCTTCATTGCGTTGATGCTCGCAAAATTTCTGAAGTTTTTGTGAAGGAGGATGATTCAACAAACATGAAGAATCAGAATGCAAAATTTTCTTCTGATGGTTCTTATTCTCGAAGCCCAACATCCAAATGGGTTCATGATCATAGAAATCAGGTATATGATTCTTCTTTTGATCATGTTCGAGATATTCATGTTTGTAACTCTATGCAGGCACCTAAACGGTGGGACAAAACTAAGCGAATATGTTATGTTTGCCGCCAAAAAGGGCATATGGCAAAAGATTGTCCACTTCCTGCTGATTCACCTCAAAGATTTCAAAAGATATCAGTTTTTGGTAAACCTGCCCCAACAAAGTTCTTGAATGAACAAGGCTGAGTTTTTGATGAAGTTGAGCCTATAATTTTTCTAAAACAAAAACGTTTTGTTCCTATATTTCAAAAGGTTCCAATGTAGGTTCGTCATCACAGACACCTGTGATAACTCCATCAAAAACTGAATTACCAAAACAACAACAACAACAATGGAAACCTAAGGTGGTTTCTAAGCAAAATCAGGACAGTGGTCGACTAGAAGCATCAAGCTTCAGGTCATTTATGAACTAATCAGTTTGACCAGTGTGCAGGTACTTCTATAAGACCTATCGACGATTGCAAAATTGTTGATGGAGGAGTATTCTGCTTAACTTAAATTTCATGAAATATCTTACTAATCTGCAAGTTTTCTGAAACTTTACACAATGAGGTATCCGTGTTGATTGATCAATTTTCTTTCTTTACAAAATTTGACAAAAACCCAAAAATAGTGTCTTGTTGTTTTTGTAAAATGAAAAATCCAAAAATAGAGTTTTTCATTTTAAAGGGGAGAATTGTGAGTAAGGGGGAGAAATTTAGAAAGAGCATGTTATGCGGAGAAGGTGAATACATGCAAAATATATAAGGAAGGTGAATACATGCAAAATATAAAAATTGTGAGAAATTGATCATTGGGAAATGATGGTACATTGGCTTACATATCTGACTCATGGATAGAGTTGATGAAAGAGCAATAAGATCATTGTTTGATGTGCTTGGTAGGTTCGACAAATCAGAAAGTATTCAGATGTGATATACACTAAATACTATGCTTGACCAAGTGGACAACATCTTGAACCATATTTCATGACAAAAATATAAAATAAGTGTGGAATACAAAATGAGAAGTCACTGTGTATACATGTGTTCATTTTGCAAAGATTTAAACTTGTTTGATTTTCTTTATTTTGTCAAACGATCGGACTTTCTCTTCATGCTCACAAGGCCGACCTGATCGTTGTTCGTTTGACGTTCTGCGCTATTTTCTTTGGTGTTTCGTATAACTCATCGGACTTTCTCTGCGTGTACGTGAGTACCGACCTGATTGTTGTTGGGTTATACAATTTCAACTTGTTTTATCTTTCTTATTTTGTTAAATCCGAGGCCTTATCTGCGTCTCGAAAGATCGACCTTAAGGTAGACGATTTAACGTTCTTATTTCATTTTGCATGGAACATAGTTGACGATATCATGAAAAATATTATACGTTGTGAAAAATCACAAGTGCAATCACACAAAAGAAAAAGGAAAAAGAAAATGTCTGAATATGTCTGATAGTGTGGGGTCCACTGGTCAAAAGCAAATCTAATCAATAACTTAACATATCCAGATGTTATGAGTATGATTCTGTCTGAGTTTAAGATGGACAAATTATACCAGCAATCAACATGACTTGTGTGCTTCGTAGTTCAGTGCGTCATGACCAATATGATCCCAAATAATGATCTTTCTCATTCCAAAAATAGTGTCTGATTCTGTATTGCAATTTCATTCCATGTCAATAAAAGTACAAAAAGATTTTTGGTGTGTCTTAGCATAAGTTTGAAAAATCAAAAAGATTTTAGGTTTGTTTTGATATAAGCTTTCAAAAAGCTAAAAAGATTTTGTTTCTGTTTTATTTTCAATCTGATCAACACGTGATACAAAATCAATTTTCAAAATCATATCTTGGAGTCTCGAAGAGACGTTTTCCGCCAAAATTATTTAAATTTTGAGCAGGTTGCTAAAGTGAAAGATATCACAACTTCAAGTCTTCTAAAGCTGTTGCTAAAGACCAGAGAATCACCAGACATCGTCAACTATTCAAGATCAAGCTACGATTAAGTTGAGAGGGAGTTTATTCGAAGATTCATTTCATTGGATGAACGGATTCTAAACTTGAGGGGGAGTTTGATTGAAGATACTTTTGTTATGATGTTGAAAAGATATTGCACATGACGAGGGGGAGTTTGTTGATACATAATATGTGCGTCGTGTGAAGTATCAAATCAGATGATGTCATGAGAAGTATCAATACCAAATTCAAGACAATGTTGCTGCTAGCCGAACCTGGTCCGAACCTGAGGTTCGGATCAGACGAACTTCAGGTTCGCCTGGAGTTCGGCCAGCAGACTATATATAGGAGTTTGGTCGTTGTATTCAGTACGAGTGATAGCAGAGTCTGAGAGTGCTAGTCTTAAGTGTGTCTTTTTCTGTGGTGTTCTCTGAGTCTCTGTTTCTGAGTGTAGACTGATTGTAATTGTTCTTTGATCAATAAAACAATCGGTTAATTACTTGTTCCGTATCCGAATTAGCTAGATCAAGTAGACGATCGGATGCTCAAGCATTTTCAGGGTTCAACCTCAATAATGGGGCTTTTTCCTTTCTCTTATGTGGTTAACTTTCTCTTTCCTCGGCGGGTGTAGACCTTCGGTGAGGTCTCGTGATCACGCCAAGTAGGTAAAGCCGCCATAGAAGGGGGAAAAACCCACACTTCTTCTTCACTTGACACCACCTTTAACGATTCGGATGGTTCTTCGATTGGCTCGGGCCGATCATCAAAGGGGAGCCTTCCGTTGTTGGAGTGGAACCATCGTGGGTCAATCATGGCAACATATGAGTTCAAATCTAACTCGGGTAGTGTTGTGAAACTAGGACCAGTGATAGCGTTGGCCTGAGTTGCGTTCTCGGCCTCACTATCAGAATCAGAGATATGAATGATCTCGGGGGTGGACATCTGTGACACAATTTTTATCCAAATTAAGTTAGAAATCTTTAATAATTCACACATTTCAATATAACACAACATTACCATAATTCTCTTGGCTCATGGATTGGCGTATCATGTCGTCGTGCTACCCTTTATAAAATCATTTTTAGGTTATAGTCGAGAATTTTTATAAAAATCTCTAGTTCATTATAACCATAGGCTCTGATACCAACTTCTGTCACACCCCCAAATTTTTAGCTTAGCGGAAGCAACACGTGGCGGTGATCAAAAGTTGGTTACCTATGAGTTTTAGTAACTAGAAAATTTTGAAAGTTCAAAACATGTTATTTTATTAAGCAAAGGATGACGTGGTCATCCATTTCAGGTCACATACATTAGTTACTAAAACATTACATTATATAAAAGGTAACCCACACGACAACTTCATCACCGATGTCGATACACAAAATCCAGATCCTGAGCCAAGCCACCACGTACCTGAAATGCATAAAAAAGATTTTGTCAACCAAACGGTTGGTGAGTTCACCGGTTTTCGTATCAAAACCTCGTGTTCATTTTCACATTTTCAACTTTTTCAATAGATGTGGTTTATTCTGAAACCGCCAAATCATTTCTCATTTTCTCATTTCTCAAATATGCGGTTCATTTTGAAACCACCAATTCAGTATTCATTTATTCTCAAATACATAGATATATATAAGTTTATCAGACAACGTGTGGTTCATGAACTAGCTAGGGACATGATGTATAATTAGCAACATAAGCTCTAAATCAATACGTAGACCACTATTTGAAAGTATTTCCCACCATGTTTCACGACCAAAGCGACTGTTCAGTGGGCTAGGGTTGGTCATCCCGATAGATCTATCAATACTTCTCTCGTCTATTCCATAGTTAACGATTTAGACGGCCAAATTCTATATCACACACTTTTCTTTCTATTTATGGCCAGGCTCATCTTTTCATGAGCGTCCGCGCCTTTACTTATGTCTAATCATACCCACACATTGGTTGTGAACTTATCATATCCACACTATTTTATTACATGCATTTTCAGCCCCAAAACATTTATAAAATATTTTAGAAAAGGGGAATAGTGAACTCACAGTTTTGTCCGTTACTTTCCCTTTGCTACTTGTCAATATCACACCCTAATTTATTATGGCGAAATCATATAAGTATTATTTTTAAACTAAGTCAATTTGTCTAACTTACTTGCTTCGATGATGATCCCATCACCTTAGTGTTGTTATTAATAACCCGTTGGTGACTTGTTTTACGACTCAACTAATGTTTTTAACTTTCTTTCAACTATTTCATAATGTTTTACAATGATATACATATTATTCGTGAGCTTAATATAATTAAATTTTCTACTCAAAATTGACGTTTTTACGTCTTTTATTCATATAGATTGATCAAGTAAACTTTATGCATTTTCGTTTTATTTTTTCTAACTTCATATTATTTTTATTTTTTGAAAAATATGGCCGTAAGTTGGCCAAAACTTGTGTTTTTGAGCCTTTTTTTCTTTTATTCATAAATAATCATAAAAATTCCTAAAATTCTAAAAAATTATATTTATTTACTTACACTTTTGTAACAGATTTTTAAAATCAAAAATCATTTTTATCAGACTTCTTAGTTTAGTATTTAAGGAAAACCTTTTTTAAAAGTCACTTTTTGACAACATGATTACACTAGTTTCTAGTCATCCATTTCCACCAATCATGCAATCTTTCAAGCACACCTACACATACATATGTATATATACGATATATTGTAACACCCCAAAATTTTATGACTTAAATTATATACGTGTGCTATATTTGTTAAATAGCTGAAATGCATGTGATATAATATATATATATATATACTAGGGGTATACCCGCGCGTTGCGGCGGCGACAGTTTATAGGGCGTTATTCGTTATTTGTTCGCTTGTTATTACGGCGCGACGATTTACATAGTGGTATTCGTTTCCGTTAGCAAATGCAGTGGTGGTCCTACTTTAATAAAAAGGAAAATAACAAAATGCACCATATTTGTCAATAATAAAATGAGAAAATAAAAAGGAAATATAAAAAAAAACTCTGTTGCGACTTCAATGGTCAACATTTGGTGGTCCTACTTTAATTTGTGGGTATATGATCTCTGCTGCATAGCATTAAAGATTCATATATTCTATTTTTCTTAAAAAAAACACGTACAATTTAGGGCATACATGAATGAGTCGGTTCACAACGAAATTGACCATATTGACCAATTATCTATTGCTTAAAAAATAAGCATTTGGTGTAAACCATGATGGATTGATATTCAGAACATACTTTTCAATAAAGGAATTAAAAAAACTAAATTGGTTATCATATTAACCACAAACAAAACAAACTTGAATTCTTGGTTATAGTTTAAGTGAATGTAACTCCTTATATTGTTGTGCTTAAGAAAAATATATATAAACTGATAGCAATTTGTGCATCTTCTTTCAGTAACTTTTTATCCTGTTGTGCTTTAAATTAATATCATTACGCGTCTTCTCTATTTTCCATACAAGTATGCAATGCATTTATTGTCCATACAAGCATGGTTAAAAAAGTACCTAGTCAAATAATTAAAAATGTTGAAACGCCTAAACACAACAAAACTAAATTTAAATAAACAAAAAGTTTTGACTTTTAAATCACACTAAACTGATCAGTTCAGCAAATAGAACAAGCAAAAATGGCACATAAGAGAACAAATCTAAGCAACATTATCATACATACATACGAAAGTAGGATTTCATATTTACAAACTCGGACTATCACCATTTACCACAACTACAACCCTCAATCCTCCAATTTGATAACTGTGTCCTCTGATTGCAAATTCGTTAAATCAATGCAAAGAAGTAGCATCATAAACACCACACCAAACAAAAAAAACAACTAAATACGCTTACATATATCGATGTTCGAACTTACCTTGATGTATATTTAAATAGTCCAATACCTTACCAGATATGGAAGAACAAAGTGAAATTTTCTAAGGAGCCATACAAACTTGCATGAATTCAAGTACTGCTACAAACTTGAACTTGTATACAAACTTGCATTAATGAACGGGTCAGAATGACCCGTTTAACATGGAGGTTTCCATCTTTATTAGCATTGCTTAAAATATCAAAACATACCTATTGTTCCACAAGAGTATAATGATCTATCAAGACTGTTGAGATGCCTAAGATAAATAATAAAGCAACAACAGAACAAGTGCATGCACGTAAGTTAGTAAAAAAATTATATTTTGTACCAAATACAATTTAGATTTTCTGTTTTGATGGTTTGCCCCGCCCAAATGACAGTTAGGAACTTCTAACCAGCCGTTTAACCTCTTTATTTATTTTATCTTTGGAATGTTGACTTATCTGAGGTTTAAAAAAAATAATTTGGAACACAAACCATAACACTATCTGAGGTTTAAAAAAAAATTGGTTCAACGACAGGAAAACAAACCTCAAAGGTAGCCCAGGAACTTGCAAACCTTTTAATGCAGACAACTAAAATCAAAGAAAACAAACCTCAAAGGTTAACCCATGAACTTATAAACCTTTGTATGCACTCAACCTTTGTATACAACCTATATAAACACGAAGGTAGTTCAGAATATAGAACAAGCCTGTAAAACCACAATACATCATTAGTATGTACTGACCTGACAGAACTCAGCGTCTCACGCAAAAACTACTAAAATACTACTACTATTTTTTCACATAAATGATATAGCTGAATCTTTGCATTATAATATTAGTCCCATAAGCACTGCAAAATTTAGCAAATTTCAAACTGTTATCTAAGTACATATCGACCCATTTGCCATCCAAAGAGAAATTAGAAATTAGAGGGTTACCAAAAAGAAGACATTCAAATCTTGAGTGTGGAGTCTGTTACTCGTATCCATTTTCGTATTCCATTTTGGATTAACCTGTAACAAACAACAGATATTAGTAAGGTAAGTGGTAACCTTAGAATCAAACATGTTTCATGTTCAGAGCAGTTCAGTTGTTAAACTGCACTTTTATGATGAAAATTATCTCAGATAGGTCATCCATAATACAAGTGAATATGAGCATACAGGTCAACTTCTAGTTTGCCATATTTTCCTTCAATGTATTGGTTAACTATTTCTGCACTCATTTTAGAAGGCCTAAGAAACCTGAAACAAAAAGTCAACACAATTATATATATTTGTACAAACAGTGAAAATTCATCTAAAAATACTTACAGTTTCTCCATGAAAATATAACACAGAACATTGGATCAGGTTCATGGCTTTGAACAGATATTTCTTTTATGTAGCAAGAACGACTACAACTCATGAAATGATTTATGATTAACCAAATAAGAATCGTTGTTTTCCTCTTCTTCCTTATCAGCTGGTTTTGCTGCAGATTTCATCTGAAATGGCTGAAATACATTAGCAATTTCATTAACAAAATATTAATCAAATACCCAAGGTCTTTATAGAAAACAAACAAAGCATAATGCAAGTCAAATATACACCTACCTTTTTCACAGCTTGTGGCTTTGTTGGCTCATCATCAGAATTCTCCTTAGAATCAGTGTTATCACCTTTGAGAATCATAGATCACAATCTTGCAGTTGTAATGAACAACAATGAAAACCAAAAATCCATTTTATTTGAGTAGAGATGACCCAGTCTTGCGCCTTTTGACCCTAGCGAAGTACATGAACAGAAGTAGCTCAAGACTCGTCACAAGCATCAAGTGTACAAAACTTATAAAATGTAGAGGCGTGAAAAATATTCAATTAATTCAAATGATAAATTGATCTCAAAGACATCAATTTAAAAATAGGGCAAAGAGATTCTCAATACATTAAAATATTATAAGCATTCTAGCAGACTTCCGTTTACGCGTTTCCTTTCTAATCAAATCAAAATGAAAAAAACATAACCCATATCTATGGAACCTTTACAATGGGAATAGCCAATTAACCAGCAAATAACTAATTATTTGTGTACCTGAACCCACTGATCAGCCAGTATTTGGTGATGGAAAGCTTGCAACACATGGTTTGGTTACATTTTTAAAGATCCAGACCAGGCAGATAGGTTCCACAGGTCCATCCCCATATTAAGATTGGTAGTAGGTGTTGAAACTACAGGATTGCCAGGCACTGGAGTCTTAACAATGGGTCCAGAATTGTTGTTTCGTGCATTCGCTGAAGATAGGATAACATTGACCGCATCATACAGGCGGTTTGCATCCAGTGGTTCATCAACACGTTCAACCAAAACTACCTGTAAAGATAGGATAACATTGACTAAAATCAGCCCCTTCTTGGGCAGCCCCTAACGGGTCAGAATTAGCTTCATCTTGTGCGCAGCCCCTACATAGTCCTTGTCATTATATAAACAAAAGTCATTTTGGAGCATTGGCATTTTGCAAGTAAGGGAAAAGGAAAACGAGTATAAGAAAATATATCACAAGCTACTCCAACAACCTAATAATTTAAAACAGAATCAACAATAGCATTCTGTGATTTTGAAAAGTATATGTAGCAGAGTCTGGATTTAAATCAGCACCTTTGTAGAGCATTTTGCATCAGCAAAAGCCTCTGAAAGTTTAGCAGCATCGATGTTTGATGTTATCCCTCCAATGATGACAAGGCCATCCAACTTCAAAGTGTTACAGGCAACGATAGCAAAGATGACTTGTTCTTTCATTCTTACAAGTTTTACATGAAGTTGACATCTAGATTGCAATGGTAACCCATTAGTCGCCTAAATCAACATCAAATACTCAATTGAAACCACGCTACATAGAGCAAATTGTAATAAACCGGCACATAATCGACAATCGGATTTCGCAAATAACTCAAATCAAAGAACGAAAACACATAAATATATCATTAGTGAAAAGAGATTGATACATGCATGAACTCAGACGGCTAATCGGTGTTAAATTTGATATCCATAATGTAGCTTCAGATCACAGAAATCATAGACAGAAAGGACAGTGTGTGAATGTGTGTGTGAGAGAGAGATATGGAAAGAGGATGAAGCTGAAGAATTCGCTTACCTGCAGACAGAGCAGTTGTGGTGAATGGAGGTGTACAATGAGGAAGAAGATGAGACCTTCGTGTGTCTAGTGTTCAGCGGTCGGATCTGAGCGGATGTAGAAAATAAAGACCGAGAGGAGTGGGTTTAGGGTTAAAGATTGAAAGAAGTGTAATATTGAATTTCAAATTCTGGTCTGGTAATCGAGAGAAGCTATTACCCAATCGAATCGAAGGGTGAAGAAGCGGGGATAACGAAGAAGGCAGCGCTAGTTTCAATGGAGGCGTGCAAGAAGCAGCAAATGCAAATGCAGATAGATAGGTTAATTCCTATTATAACCTTCACTTTTGAACTGTATTAGTTTTTTGAGATTCTTGCTTTAATTTTAATGCTTTAAAGACTTGTACATATTGCATAACTGTTTATACGCGTCTTAAAATTAAGGAATTTTATGACGAAAATACCCCTGATGACCAATATGTATTATATAGTAGTATAGATATATATATATATATATATATATAGGGTAAAGTTATTCTATATATATATTCGGCACGACATTCGAGAAAATGTCAGGAGTCGAATTTATAGAATATGGTAGATAATGAAAAATAAAGATCGTGGGCGCAGACGGATCTTAGATCCGAGTTATAACGAAGTGGGAAAACGCAAAATAATGATTTGGGCCCGGTTTGTAATAAACCGTAATTAGGCACGAACATCACTAAAATAACACCGAGGCGAAAGTAGAATATCAGGTATTGTTAAATACTTGATTTATAATCATTATAAAATATATTGACGATATACGACATGAAAGACGGTGGAATCGGTAACCATTGCTGTTACGCGATAATAACCGAAATCAATTCGGTTAGCCGTTCGAGATGATTATAACGTCTTAGCAAAGTATAAATAACTATTATAATATCTATGAAGAATTTCAATCGAAAAAACGTAGTCGGTCTGTGAAACGGCCGTGATCTCTATTACAATTAGACACGCACTTGTACCGTGTAGTTAAATGAATGATTACCGGTTAACGTTGTAACCGAAGAATAAATATAATAATTATATTTGTTGAAGTCCCGTAATATTTTAGATATTCTGGAATTTTTATAAACCGTCTATAAAATATTAGCGGGTTCCGAATATGAGATATAATACCTAGTCATTTAATATTACACAACAAATATCTCGTATATCTTTTCTTGTACGCTACTTTTGTACACCTATCTTATCTGCAAAGATATGAATTGCTCAATACGTGTAAATCCTATACATGACTCACTATGAATCTAAAATAGTATAAATACATACATACTTTTCAATTCAAAACACACACACAACACAATTCAGTAAAGAAAAGAAATGAGAAAAGAAGGAAAGTGAGAGAGAGAGTAAACCGTACGTACCCCCTCCCTCTCTCGAATTGCCGGCGACTCCACCGGCGGTCCAGCAGCTCTGGCTGCTCCCTACGTTCGAAATCACAGCGAGCCCTGCTCCCTCTCTTCTCCGATTGAACCCAGCAACAGCTCCGGCAACGCAGCAGAAACGCCGGCGACATCCCAGCCCCACTACCCCGATTTTCCGGCAACCCTTGTGTCGTTTTTCCGGCTGCAACACCCTCTCCCTGCCCGTCACTCCCTCCGATGAACCCACTAGCCCCTAGTGACGAAACCGACGACCACCTCGTCGGTTTGAGCCTGCAAACCCAGCCCCACCTCTCTTCATGTTCCGGCGACGGGAAACAGTGACGGTATTGGTTTCGGTGATGGCGGAATACCGCCGTGCAGCGGTGACAATAGCGGTAGCAGGTTGTAGGCGGTGGTAGTTGAAGGTGGTGGACGACGATGGTGGTTATGGTTGCTGATGAAGATGATGAACGGGACTAAACCCGGTAAAACAAGACACCACCGTCCTATCTTTCGGATGATTTTCGGTGACGTACGATTAACGACGGGTAACAACGACAACAACAGTGAACACCCGTGATGGCGGAGAATGGTTGCGGTGGTCGACGGTAGTTAAAGGTGGTCCACGGTAGCGGCAAACGGGGTGTAAATTAGTGATAATAATAACACCCGTTTACACTTTCGGGCAATGTTTCGGTGGCGTAACAAGGTCCAAACGACGGACCGACAATGGGGAAATGCTCGTAGCGAGAAACTAGTCGGGAAAGACTGTTCGTTTATCTAAAACAGACCACTTTATTATCTTGGTTATTTTGGACTCGTTTCACGACCCGTCGAGAAGGTAATCACGTTATATATTTGTTATTATTACAAATATTATTGTTAAGTTAAAGTTTATATGAAATCATAATAGAACGGGATAAATGATATAAATATATATTTAAGGCGAATAAATATATATATATATATGATTATTAATCAGTTTTAATTAATAAAATTGATTAAAGGAATATATTTAAATATTAAATATATACAAATATATATATTTAATATAAAGGTTAACGATAATGATAAATTAATTATCAGGTTAAGGAAATGTTTAATATATATATTGAAAAATATATTTAAAGTATTTATATTGAAATTAGGGTTTTCTAGCCGCTGTGCTATCAAACCCAAGTAAACGGTAATGAACTAAGCTTTGAAATTTTAAAGCATGTTATAAAATGTTATAATGGATAATACTCTAAGCCAGTTTTGAATAAATATGAGTTTTGATAAAGAAATGAGAATAGCGGGAAATTAGGGTTTCCAAATATGATTATTTAATATAAAATAATCCGAAGGGTATGGAGACTTTATTTTTGACATAGAACCATGTCCTTATATATAATAAGTATATATAAAGTTAAATTGGATAAATGAGAAAGTATTTAAAATACTAAGTTAATCGGATATTTAGAAGTTCGCGCGGACCTTAAGGGTAGATGCCTGTACACTGGGGTTTCTGGCAAAAGCGAGGGTGTCGCATAAATCCCAACTGGGAAATGGCATCCCTCACTGGGCGATCCCGGAGTGAGCGTTTACTTATAGGAATGCATGTCTTCATAATATTAACAAAAGAAAAGGATAATGGCTAAAGGGCATTTTGGTCATTTTAACCTTTAAAAATGAATAAACTTAATAACTAAGTATTATTAAGTTAATAAAGAGTTAAAATAAACATAGTAAATTTTTATTGTATTAAACCTTGCGTTAACGCCGTACAATACGCGATTAGGTTTAATTGGAAGGCATTGCGGAGATTTTCTCTGAATTAACTGCTTAAGAGAATGAGGTGAGTTCTATGAGCCCACTTTTAAATGTTTTAAATGTTTTAAATGTTTTAATGTTTTCGGGCTGATATACATGCAATGATATATATTCAACTGTTTACTTGAAAAGTATTTGAGATGCCTTTACTTGTTTTGTGTTAATACACATACGTGAAAAAGTTATAATACTTATAACTGTTTTAAAGTTACTATTACCTGTTATTACTCTTTTCGGGAAGGTTATAATAAATGGGTAATGTAAAGGATAAAACTTTTATATAAAGCTTTGAGAAATGGAAAATGTGAATGTTTGGTCTAAGCCTATGTATGTGATTAAGTGTCGGGTAAATATGATCTTATTAGCCTTGTTGCACAAGACCCATAACATCATATTTATGAAACGCTTATTTTCATATACGGGTGATGGACTGGTGTTGAAAAGATTACGAGTCCAAATACAAGGGTTATTTAAATGGACTTTTCAGAAGGATGAAAATGTTTAAAAAGGTTGAAAAGGTTTTAATCTAAGCAGATATTGTCTAGTGAAAAGGGAAAAGGTGGTTGTACAATCAGAAGCGGGGAATGACGGTTCTCCGGGGTAACGACGGTTACTCTATGAAAGGTTTCGGGTGGCGACGGTTGCCCGAGGAGCTAACGTGGTTCCAATAGACAATGCTTAGTAGAATGAATGGTTAAATGTTTTGGTATAATTCTGTTATGTCTTATACCTGATAAAGGATAAATGATTAAATGTTTTGGTATAACTCTGTTATGTTGTATACCTGATAAATGTTATAAAGAAGGGGTCGTTAGGCCCAAATGTTTGAAGTAAACATTTCAAGGAAAGGTAAAAGTTTTAAATACTTAGAACTCACCAGCGTAAGCTGACCTTTAAAAGCATGTATGTCAGGTATCGGTGATGTTTAAAGTAGCAAGGGAAGGGCTCTAGCAAGGGCAGATTAGATGGGCAAGCTATCAGGAATGACTCGGTAGTAGACTGGCATAGCTATAGATAAGATCTAGATATAGATTATGTTATTATCTTCCTTACTATTGTAACTTGTTATATATATAAATAAAAAGTTTTTAATTTCCGCTGCTTAGTTATCTCTGTTGTACCATGTGTTCATGAGTAAATCCGACACGTGACCCCTCCTGGAGCCAAGACTGGGAGTGGGCGTCACAAGTTGGTATCAGAGCCTTGGTTTAAGAGATTTAGATACTAGCACGGTATCTAGACTTAAACTAAGACCCTTGGTAAACAAAGTAAGGTAAGATAGGGAATGTAAATGCCAGTCAGGATAGTCATGCCCATAGGAAAAATGTTGCACCAGGAACATAGGAGGTAGGACTTAGAGTATGCAAGTGCGGAAACTACCCGATTGCAATTAGCTACTGCAATTTGGTATTTTACCCAAATGAACATATCATAGGTTCTAACTGTTGTGAGCCTAGTGCGGGGTAGGTTAATTGACAGTGAGATACGTGGTCAATAACTTGTAAAGAATGCCTAGAGAAAAGTAGTTTTAAAGGACCGGTTTTAGAATTTTCGGTAAAGGAGAAGGAATAGTACAAACACCAGGGATGACTGTAATGAGAATAACTGGGTTTTGAACGCATTATAATTATATAAGTGCACGTATATAATTATCATGAATTCAAAATTTGGAGACTTCACGTCACATGAGTTCTGAAGTGTCAGAATATTCTGATCGTAAGATCAGAAGATTAGAAATCATAGTCATGATAGGAATGCGAATAGGACATCCGATACGAAATCTGATGTCAGTAAAGACGAGTACCTTCAGCAAAGAAATGAAAGCCGTTATGTTATAAATAGTGGCAAAAGCATTGAAGGTTACGATTGTTAATTTCCGGAAGCTTTGACGAGAAGAATGTCCAGTAGAGCGACCGCTAGTGAAACTGATCCCGAGGAAGCTTCTGGTAGAAATAGGTTTCCGATGAAAGGCAAACGAAAGCGGTCCGAGACTGAAGAAGGTCTTGAAGACAATGACGGCAGATTCCACAAGAAGGCTAAGGGAGCTTCTGAACAAAGAAGGCCGATATGCTAGATGTGCGAGAAACGTCATCATAAGAATTGCATTGGAGAACTCAGGAACCGTTGAAGATGAAAAGAGGTGTAGACAAGCCTAGAATGCCGCCTTAAAGCAGGGAAACTGAAGACGTGATTAAAGACAGATGATGTCACGGTAAAGGAGAAATGAAAGTTGCTATGACGAGAATAGTGGAAACGACGTTCCAAGCTACGTTGCTACCTTCAAAAAAAAGACCATCACTATAAGTGATTGGCCGGAAGGCTCGAAGTAGAAATTATTTAAAGTTAAGAAGAATGACAAAGGTTACCACAAGATGGATCGAGAATCCACAAAGCTTAGGAGTATGGAGGTCTAGAGTAGGCCAAGAAGAACTTACGTCCTAAGGGGTATTGTTTCTTCAAATGGCAGAAAGCACACGATGATTGGATGAGCTACACGAAGAAGAATTCCAACATAAGGAGAGGAAAAGCATTGTCAAGGAATCCCGTAGTCAAGCTACCTTAGACAGCTTAGGATTCCGTCCTCCTTAGGACAAATGCAAGGACGTCAAGATAAATGACCTCAAGACAAAGATTGATACGCAGATGAGCCTGACGATTCGAAACTAGCAGCAATGGCAAACTTAGAAGTCTGAATTCGATATTAGGAATTGTCACACAGTGTACTGCACCGATACGAGTAAATGATCAATATTTGACAAATGTTCTTCTTAAGATCAATACCCAGTTAAGGGTAACGATAAAGCAAATTTAGACGTTGGATGAATTAACTCGCGAGATGCTACGCGTAACTCATCTGTAACCGGAGGAAGACTCAACTTCATATGCAAGGATCGTGATGGCTTGGCAGTAAAGATTACAAAACATGGAAGTACATGGGTCAAGAGATAAGTCATACTCACCGTATGCCATTGACTCGGAGGCAAAACTAAGAAGTTGAAGAACGTACGAGTGACGTATCAGATCCGGACAAATTATCCAGAGAATCCAATTAAACAACAAGCAACAACGCCAAAGTAAAAGCACTGTACCGGTTATCTCCAACAGAAGCCAGAAGATTTCTTTAGACCAAATATATCGCCTTAGGATACTCCAGCAATTTCAAGAAGAAAGACGGAAGCCAAGGATATGCATAGACTGCAAGAAGAAACTGTCAGTAAGAAGCATACATCCTTTGCCAAGGATCAACAAACTATTCAACCAGCTACGAGGAGCAAGACGATTCCCCAAAGATGATCTGAGATCAGATTAGCACCAGCTAAAGGAGTAAGAATGGAACTGTAAGAGAACGGCTTTTCGAAAGCAAAATAATCATTACAAGTGATTAGTAGTGTTGATTGGAATGACGAACACTCCTTCAATCCCAGAAATTTTGTATCTGAGCATGCTGACAAATGACGTTCTAAAGTTCTAAAGGATGGTGAAGAATGCATGAAGCATTGGAAGGAAGTAGCAAACGGATTTAACTTAGGCATTGGTAAAATCATTACCGATTAGGCCTAGTGAAGAGGGGAATTGCAGCAGTAGTGTTTACACTCAAGAGATGCAAACAACAAACGAGGTTGTACGCAGAATGTCCAAATTAGTTATTTAAGTAAGTAATAGATAGTCATGAATTATACTGATTTTGTTGTGGTTAGAATAGTAATATCACCCTACACCAGACTAGTAATAGTACACCTCTAGTTGTATCCAGGGTGTGGTGGATACGCCGCTGGTACATCCTATATATATACACCTAAGGTACAGCCAGAAGTGGCACTAGAATTAGTCTCGTGCAGGTAGATATTACGGCCCACTGTGGAAAACAAATAAGTAGTATTCATGAATACATATCACTTACTAACGAATAACTGAGGGACTGTTGATAAATGTTTAACGTACGTAGAAAGTTAAAACAGAATGACGGAAGCTTCGCGATAAATTCAACTTTAGGAAATTCGAAGCATATTCCGGTGGGATTCATAATCAGGCTACCCTATATAGCTAAAGAGTAATGACACCACCTAGATAGTATATGATTGAAAAAAGGAAGAGTTCCTTCATTTTGAAAAACATATTCTCCGAAACCGTTAGCTAGACTGTTCGTTAGGGATACGTTCCTAAGAGTACTAGCATCAGTTATAGAAATGCGGTTCACATTCTAATTGTGAACATGATTTTGTGAATAAAATAGTTAAAGTATTACCTTATAGGTAATAGAGTTAAATGATAGATGGTCATAGAAAGTTTGTTACGATGTTAAAATCGTAGCCTAGGAACCAAGTGGTTCATATGATATGGATGCATTAGATGTATAGCAAAGTTTCCGGATTAATCCGGGAAAAGAAAGAAAGGTGAAAAGGTAAAGAATTCATTGTAAGTTAAATCACAGTTTAAACAAGTTTCGAGGACGAAGGGGGGGGTAGAGTTGTAACACCCCAAAATTTTATGACTTAAACTATATACGTGTGCTATATTTGTTAAATAGCTGAAATGCATGTGATAATATATATATATATATATATATATATATATATATATATATATATATATGTATGTAGAATAGAGAAACACCACGATTCACATACGAATATTCGGCACGACATTCGAGGAAATGTCAGGAGACGAATTTATAGAATATGGTAGATAATGAAAAATAAAGATTGTGGGCGCAGACGGATCTTAGATCCGAGTTATAACGAAGTGGGAAAACGCAAAATAATGATTTGGGCCCGGTTTGTAATAAACCGTAATTAGGCACGAACATCACTAAAATAACACCGAGGCGAAAGTAGAATATCAGGTATTGTTAAATACTTGATTTAGAATCATTATAAAATATATTGACGATATACGACATGAAAGACGGTGGAATCGGTAACCATTGCTGTTACGCGATAATAACCGAAATCAATTCGGTTAGCCGTTCGAGATGATTATAACGTCTTAGCAAAGTATAAATAACTATTATAATATCTATGAAGAATTTCAATCGAAAAGACGTAGTCGGTCTGTGAAACGGCCGTGATCTCTATTACAATTAGACAGGCACTTGTACCGTGTAGTTAATTGAATGATTACCGGTTAACATTGTAACCGAAGAATAAATATAATAATTATATTTGTTGAAGTCCCGTAATATTTTAGATATTCTGGAATTTTTATAAACCGTCTATAAAATATTAGCGGGTTCCGAATATGAGATATAATACCTAGTCATTTAATATTACACAACAAATATCTCGTATATCTTTTCTTGTACGCTACTTTTGTACACCTATCTTATCTGCAAAGATATGAATTGCTCAATACGTGTAAATCCTATACATGACTCACTATGAATCTAAAATAGTATAAATACATACATACTTTTCAATTCAAAACACACACACAACACAATTCAGTAAAGAAAAGAAATGAGAAAAGAAGGAAAGTGAGAGAGAGAGTAAACCGTACGTACCCCCTCCCTCTCTCGAATTGTCGGCGACTCCACCGGCGGTCCAGCAGCTCCGGCTGCTCCCTCCGTTCGAAATCACAGCGAGCCCTGCTCCCTCTCTTCTCCGATTGAACCCAGCAACAACTCCGGCAACGCAGCAGAAACACCGGCGACATCCCAGCCCCACTACCCCGATTTTCCGGCAACCCTTGTGTCATTTTTCCGGCTGCAACACCCTCTCCCTGCCCGTCACTCCCTCCGATGAACCCAGTAGCCCCTAGTGACGAAACCGACGACCACCTCGTCGGTTTGAGCCTGCAAACCCAGCCCCACCTCTCTTCATGTTCCGGCGACGGGAAACAGTGACGGTATTGGTTTCGGTGATGGCGGAATACCGCCGTGCAGCGGTGACAATAGCGGTAGCAGGTTGTAGGCGGTGGTAGTTGAAGGTGGTGGACGACGATGGTGGTTATGGTTGCGGATGAAGATGATGAACGGGACTAAACCTGGTAAAACACGACACCACCGTCCTATCTTTCGGATGATTTTCGGTGACGTACGATTAACAACGGGTAACAACGACAACAACAGTGAACACCCGTGATGGCGGAGAATGGTTGCGGTGGTCGACGGTAGTTAAAGGTGGTCCACGGTAGCGGCAAACGGGGTGTAAATTACTGATAATAATAACACCCGTTTACACTTTCGGGCAATGTTTCGGTGGCGTAACAAGGTCCAAACGACGGACCGACAACGGGGAAATGCTCGTAGCGAGAAACTAGTCGGGAAAGACTGTTCGTTTATCTAAAACAGACCACTTTATTATCTTGGTTATTTTGGACTCGTTTCACGACCCGTCGAGAAGGTAATCACGTTATATATTTGTTATTATTACAAATATTATTGTTAAGTTAAAGTTTATATGAAATCATAATAGAACGGGATAAATGATATAAATATATATTTAAGGCGAATAAATATATATATATATATATATATGATTATTAATCAGTTTTAATTAATAAAATTGATTAAAGGAATATATTTAAATATTAAATATATACAAACGTATATATTTAATATAAAGGTTAACGATAATGATAAATTAATTATCAGGTTAAGGAAATGTTTAATATATATATTGAAAAATATATTTAAAGTATTAATATTGAAATTAGGGTTTTCTAGCCGCTGTGCTATCAAACCCAAGTAAACGGTAATGAACTAAGCTTTGAAATTTTAAAGCATGTTATAAAATGTTATAACGGATAATACTCTAAGCCAGTTTTGAATAAATAGGAGTTTTGATAAAGAAATGAGAATAACGGGAAATTAGGGTTTCCAAATATGATTATTTAATATAAAATAATCCGAAGGGTATGGAGACTTGATTTTTGACATAGAACCATGTCCTTATATATAATAAGTATATATAAAGTTAAATTGGATAAATGAGAAAGTATTTAAAATACTAAGTTAATCGGATATTTAGAAGTTCGCGCGGACCGTAAGGGTAGACGCCTGTACACTGGGGTTTCTGGCAAAAGCGAGGGTGTCGCATAAATCCCAACTGGGAAATGGCATCCCTCACTGGGCGATCCCGGAGTGAGCGTTTACTTATAGGAATGCATGTCTTCATAATATTAACAAAAGAAAAGGATAATGGCCTAAAGGGCATTTTGGTCATTTTGACCTTTAAAAATGAATAAACTTAATAACTAAGTATTATTAAGTTAATAAAGAGTTAAAATAAACATAGTAAATGTTTATTGTATTAAACCTTGCGTTAACGCCGTACAATACGTGATTAGGTTTAATTGGAAGGCATTGCGGAGATTTTCTCTGAATTAACTGCTTAAGAGAATGAGGTGAGTTCTATGAGCCCACTTTTAAATGTTTTAAATGTTTTAATGTTTTCGGGCTGATATACATGCAATGATATATATTCAACTGTTTACTTGAAAAGTATTTGAGATGCCTTTACTTGTTTTGTGTTAATACACATACGTGAAAAAGTTATAATACTTATAACTGTTTTAAAGTTACTATTACCTGTTATTACTCTTTTCGGGAAGGTTATAATAAATGGGTAATGTAAAGGATAAAACTTTTATATAAAGCTTTGAGAAATGGAAAATGTGAATGTTTGGTCTAAGCCTATGTATGTGATTAAGTGTCAGGTAAATATGATCTTATTAGCCTTGTTACACAAGACCCATAACATCATATTTATGAAACGCTTATTTTCATATACGCGTGATGGACTGGTGTTGAAAAGATTACGAGTCCAAATACAAGGGTTATTTAAATTGACTTTTGAGAAGGATGAAAATGTTTAAAAAGGTTGAAAAGGTTTTAATCTAAGCAGATATTGTCTAGTGAAAAGGGAAAAGGTGGTTGTACAATCCGAAGCGGGGAATGACAGTTCTCCGGGGTAACGACGGTTACTTTATGAAAGGTTTCGGGTGGCGACGGTTGCCCGAGGAGCTAACGTGGTTCCAATAGACAATGCTTAGTAGAATGAATGGTTAAATGTTTTGGTATAATTCTGTTATGTCTTATACCTGATAAAAGATAAATGATTAAATGTTTTGGTATAACTCTGTTATGTTGTATACCTGATAAATGTTATAAAGAAGGGGCCGTTAGGCCCAAATGTTTGAAGTAAACCTTTCAAGGAAAGGTAAAAGTTTTAAATACTTAGAACTCACCAGCGTAAGCTGACCTTTAAAAGCATGTATGTCAGGTATCGGTGATGTTTAAAGTAGCAAGGGAAGGGCTCTAGCAAGGGCAGATTAGATGGGCAAGCTATCAGGAATGACTCGGTAGTAGACTGGCATAGCTATAGATAAGATCTAGATATAGATTATGTTATTATCTTCCTTACTATTGTAACTTGTTATATATATAAATAAAAAGTTTTTAATTTCCGCTGCTTAGTTATCCATGTTGTACCATGTGTTCATGAGTAAATCCGACACGTGACCCCTCCTGGAGCCAAGACTGGGAGTGGGCGTCACATATATATATATATATATATATTCATGTTTTTAGTATATTTAATGTAACTAGTCCATTTATTACTTATTCTTTTTCTATGTTTTAAATTCTTTAATGCTCATAATTAAAGACCAATTTATGTTTCCATTTTATGTAAAATTTTCGTATACATGTATGCATAGATCACTAATTCATTTATTACCTTGCTAGCATTAATCTTAAGCATTTAACCATATATGATTGAATAATCATTTAAAGATTGAACTTATGATGTATGATAAATACATGCATTTATTCCTTGATTTTTAACAATTCTGTATTCTTTTTCTTTGATTCAACAAAGCTTTTATAAAAATCTGTTTTTTATTACAAAATCTTGTGTCTTTTGAATATTCATTAGTAGATCTCGAAATTTTGGTGGTTAACCCACTTGTTACATGTGTTATGAACACTAAATTACTAACTTTTCAACATGCATTCATTACAAAGTTCATGCATGTTGTTGAAAGCTCTTGTTTAGTTATGAAAGCTTAAGAAAATGGATTGTTAATGGTTAGGAATCATCATCAAGACCATGTAAGAATCAAAGATTCATATCTAGGTATGGATTCTAGATAGATTTTAGAGTGAAAGTGAGTCATACTTTGGTTTAAAAGATGAGATGAATCTTGATTGATGATGGTTAGCTTGAATCTCCAACTTTTGCTCTTTTAATCTTGACTCAAGGATGGTTCTTGCTTGATGATGATGATGAAAAATCGAAATGAGAGAGGGGGGGGGGGGGGGAGAGGTCTCGGCCGAAACAAAGAGAAGGGGGAGAGGTGGAGTGTGTGGGGGGTTTCTTGGAAGCTTAATATCATGATTACAAGTAGGCCTAGGGGTTATGTGGCATGTTCTCAAGAATTGTCATCATTTAAGGGGGCTAGGTGTAAGATTGTTAGAACATCTTTGATTGGCTTAAGCCAAGCGTAAGATTTTATACAATCTTAAGTGTTTTTCAGGTATAGTACTGTTAATTCGCGATATAGCAGATAAATTTTTAGACCCGAATCATGAAAGTAATTATATGAAAATTCATGAAATTAAATTACGCTCGCAATGGTATGATTAATTATTGCTTTTTCCATACTTGGTTTATCAATATAATTTGATGGCATCTATACTGGTATTCTTTACTTGTTTTGAGTTGATTGAGTCGTCACCGACGTTTGTTGATATAATATTTTTACGAACATGTTGTCTCATATAATATTTATTTTTATTTAGACAAAAATTCCTCGTTTGTCTATTAATAACGAGATGTTGTATTATTTTCTCGTGCGATGATTATTCTATTGTCATGTTGTCCCTAATGTTGCAAATTTTAGTAATCCGCAATTATTATTATCATTAAAGAATACTTTTTATGTCATAACCTAATCGGATAATTACACAGGTGTCACACTTATGATAACTTAGCGTGGCCGTTGCCACCCTTTAGCCACACTTATTGGGACAAAATGCCTGATTGCAACAACCCTTCAACCAAGTTTTTTTCTATTGGATGTGGCTAAATTACAAATATATGTGACTATATAATACCAATGGTCACACTTATGATATTTTAATGTGGTAGTTGCCACCCTTTAGCCACACTTATTGGGATAAAATGTCTGATTGCACCATTTAGCCACGTTTTTTTCTAATAGATGTGGCTAAAACACTAATATATTTGACTATATAATACTAACAGCAACACTTATGATATTTTGATGTGGTCGTTGTCACCCTTTAGCCACACTTATTGGGACAAAAGGTCTGATTGCAACAACCCTTTAGCCAGGTTTTTTTCTAATATAAGTGGCTAAAACACACATATATGTGACTATATAATACTAACGACCACACTTATGATATTTTAATGTGGCTGTTGCCACCCTTTAGCCACACTTATTGGGACAAAATGTCTTATTGCAACCACCCTTTAGCCATATTTCATTAAGAAATGTGTCTAAAACATAAATATATGTGACTATATATTATCAACTACCACACTTATGATATTTTAATGTGGTTGTTACCACCCTTTAGCCACACTTATTGGGACAAAATGTCTGATTATAACAATAAGTATTGGTACCCTTTAGCCACACTTCTAGGTGTCTTTAGCCACACTTCTAGGTGGCTTCAGCCACTAAACTTTCAATGTGGCCGTATCATACGTACGATGATGGGACCTTTGGTCACGCTTGAGCTGGAAAAAATATTGCCAAGGACTTACAACCATGTTTTTTTTGGCGTGGCCGTAGCCAATTTTTGACGCAGTGTAAGTGTTGAATAGACCTACGGGTAACATAAACGTCGAGTGAAGTGTTAAAAATGGATAATGGCCCATAGAGTAATGAGGCCCAATGGGCTTAGGAGGAGGCAAATAAAGTGGTCTGTGGGACAAAGGTGGACTGATAGTGGATAAAATCAGTTAGGTGAATGGTCAATTTGGATATTATGGTTGCATGGGACCAAGTAAGAATAAAATAGGTGGTTGAAGGATGTGTACTCATTGGAAGAAGGAGAAAGATGAGACCATACAGAGATAATGAACCCACAAATAGTTAATGTATAAGTATTGAGTGGGTGGTCTAAGTGGTAGGTTATGAAATCTTACGTTTTAAGAAATTGCTATAGTAGTCTAGGAAGCTGGTAAATGGCGGATAACACGTATAACTAATTGAATGTACGTGTAAGATATTGTTAGTATGTGTTAATGCATATTGCATATGTGTCATATGATGTATCATGTCATTACTGTAATAGTTGCTAAAGTGTTTAGTCGGAGTCATTGTGTTTTGTGTGGGAGAATGAGAGTCGTCGAATGAGTGATGAATGAACACCGAATGAGTCATTTGATGACATCTCATTAGGTGGCAGTTTTCCTATAAATAGGAGGCTCATTCTGCACATTCAAGACTTTTGGTCTTTCAGTGAGAGTGTTTGTTTTCTGTCATGTGACGTCTGTGAGTCCAGTTCATTCAGTGGCAATAACACATCACTTTTATTTACTTTTTTGATTGTCTCCAATCTTGATAGACTGAACAAGATCCCTCCTCGGTCATTACAATTGGTATCAGGGCATCCAGGTTGCTCAGTTCAATGAAAAACATCGAATTTGGAGGTTTTTGAAAAAGTCAGTTTTGAAAAAGAACATTTTTTAAATTTTTGATCTCCTTCCGCCGCCGTTAACCCCCCTTCCTGCCACTACCATCTCGCTACTCTGATATCCCTCCGCCACCCATCCACCAACCACACCCACTTTCGTTTTGCACAGCCACCTCTGCGGTGCTATAAACCACCGCCACTCACCACTCATTACAACCACCACAATCCATTTCCGTTCCCTGATCGAACCATGAATCCTTCTCCGATCTTTCCCATCCTGCCCCCTCCCCGACCCTCCCTTCTCCGGCCTTCCCTTTCTGCTCTCCCTCTGGTTTCTATTCGAAACTAACAGTCCGCCGAACCATAGGTTCGCGTGGTTTCAAATTGCTCCACTAGTTTCCCAACCCCTTGGTCCGCTGGTTTTTTGCCACCGAACCATTTGGTTCGCCAACCCATTGGTCCGGACCATTGGTT
>JBCNJP010001297.1:0-18723 GCA_039602395.1 Deinandra increscens subsp. villosa | reverse complement strand
GCTTGAAGCTTCGGGTCGACCGTAGTGTTCAACAAAGTCATCACCAGCCATGGACGAACCCTTAGGTTTCCATGCTTCATTAAAGAGCCTGAGGAGCTAGCAGCAGAATTTTACAAAATTGATTTAATGTTTGACTAGTGGTTAGTATTAGATAGTTGGTTATAATTTGATATTCAAGCGGAAGTTGGATGACTTATATTTGTTGAGGGCATTGGGTAATCAAATTGGGAAGTTGGTTATGTAATATGACTAACTAGGATTGCGGTATATGACCCAATTTGGGTTAAGCTGGATGTTAGGGCAAGACGAGGAACCATGAGAGTTTTGGACCTCGGATTGCCCCAACATGGAATTCAAGCGGATTAATACCTTGTACGTGGGCTAAGGGGAAACTAAAATGAAGGAAATTCTGATTGAAAGTCTAATCATAAGTTGGTTTTGTGATGGGCGTGTTAGCGGGTCAAACGGGTTGAGTTTTTGGTAATTAGATTCTCAATCGTTTAATACATAGATTAGAATGTGAAAACAAGTGTTGTGAGGGTCTTTCCTAAATAAAGATGTGGTCATGAAGAAATAGGAATAAATGGGAAATTTTTTGTAAAACTTGAAGTTAAATATGAAAAATTAATCAGGACCACTGTATCATACAGTGGAACTGGGAGTATGATACAGTGACCAGATTGGGGATACGGTGGAATGATTCTGTAATACGGTGGATCATACGGTGAAAGATGGAATTTTTCTTATGTTCCAAACGATTGGGTTGGCGGGTCAAGATAGGTTGATTGTTGTTGTGTGCCACTAATACTAACATGTTACTAGTGTTCTTGGCAGGTAAACTATTGTAGACGGGTCGGGATCGAATCGAAGATCTTAGGAACCGAACATCACATCTTTTGGGACCTAGATGTTCATGTTTGTTAATGTGAATGTTTTGTAGTATTACTATGGAGTTAATGGTGTCAAACACCTAATTTTGTAAATGTGGCATAGTAATGAGTGGAAGTTTCATTTATATAAGTTATGAAATTTCAAACTCTGATTTTTAAAACGAGATTAATACGTGTAATTGGGATTGGGGCCTTACACTCATCCACAAATCTGACTTTCTTCTTTGTATCAGTCTGATAACCTTCAGACATATCATCAGATTTTTCTCCGTCAGATTTGCCAGATTTTGGCTTCTTCAATGGACAAGTCCGATATGTATGACCACGAGCTTTGCACTTAAAACATTTTCGTTTATCTATTACAACTTTTTCACTCGTGTCATCATCCACTTCGGACTCAAATACATGTTTTTGGGTCTTGGGTTTCAAACCCTTTCGATTAGGCACATAACGATTTCCAAACTCATTATTATGTCCTGACTCATATCCTGAAACATTTTCTGAAAAATCATCACAATACCCAAAATGACCTCTAACATATGAACTTTCAGAAAAATGATGATCCTTGTAATTCTGAAATCTATTTCTTCTCCCACCAAACCTTGGAACAAAATCATTCTGACCTCCATGATCAACCCATTTTGGACCCCTACCAAACACAGATTGATTTGGTCCACAACCAAACTCATCTTAAAAACCTTCGTCATTGTAAAATTGTGACTTTTTGACATACGGACTCGATTTTCTGAAATTTGGTTGCCTTTGATTATAAAAACCTCTGGTGGTGATTGAAAGGTTGATTTTGATGATTTCTTATTTAAAGCCTTTTGAACAGAATTTTTCACTCTGTTAACCAACCCCGAATCAGATTCAGAATTAAATGTGTCCATTACATTAACACTGCCATTACCCCCCTTAATGGGCACACTTCTCATCTCTGGGATCATAAGCAGGATCATATTTACCAGAAAAGATTTGATCAATTAAATTGGGATTGACCATATCCAAAGGAAAATCTTTATAGCTATAAATCTTATCAGATCCTTTTAAGCGATAGGTCACCCATTGTTCAGAAATGTCAAAGTTGGTTTTCAGAGTGGGATTGCTAGCCTTGGCTTTTGCAGGATTTGAAACTTTAGAAGAAGAACCTTTTTCAAAAGATTTTGAGTTTACCGAAGACTCAAATCCGACTCCACCATATTTGACTTTCTTACCTTCAACAGACTTGCTCCGAGCAATCTGTTTTTATTCAAACGCACTCAATTTCGTAAGCTCAGATTTAATCGTTGAAAAATCATGTTTTGAAATCAAATCTTTGTGATCTGGCTTAGAAACTTTAGTAGGAGTGGTTATTGGAACATTCAAAATCTGTTTCAGAAACTAAATCATCAACTTTATCAAAATCTGAGACATCGTAAAAAAGTTCATCAACCGTCGAATCCAAAATAGTTTTTCCGGTTGAAGTTTTGTCAGACTCTGAATTAGCTGAGTGATGATTGTTCTGCTTGGCATGAGAAGGAACATCCAGTTTCTCTTCAGAAAGACCATTTGTGATAATGACTGGAGGCGGAACTTAGCTTAGTTTACCAGAAGCATTTTCCTTTTCATTTTTATAAAGAAAATTGGCAAAGGAAGATAAAACTTGAACAGAATCCAGTTTTTGTTTTAGGTCAAAAATTTCAATTTTTAGATCTGCAACAAGTTTTTGACTGGCAGCCAAATCCTTTTGTACGGACACAAGCAGTTCAGACTGAGTTGAAAAATTGAATTTTTGTAAACGTAACTGCTCATGAACCGACAATAACTCCTTGGTGGTTCCCTCCCATCTTTCCTTATATATATTCTTATCTGCTTTTGCTACTGACAAAAGATCATTAAGTTTTGTCTTCTCATCTAAGAGCGTACTCTTAGCAGTAGCAAAATCATCACAAGATTTGCACATTGAAGGATACGAAACTACCTTTGAAGTATCGGCCATAAGAGCAACTGATTCTGTGAGATTGCTTCTTTTCAATGTACCGACCTCCTGTTTCAAACATGTGTTCTCATCTGATAGTTTCTGCATTTCTTTCTGAAGTGCAAGCATCTTGTCAGCAATTTCGACAGTGTTTTGCTGAGCTTTCTCATATCGCTCCTTCAGTGGAAGACTCTTTTGATATAAATTTTCGAAATCATTTGCTGTGTCAAGCGCTTCAGCTTTTGCTGCTTCACATTCATGAATCAACGCTTCCTTCTCCTCAGTTAGAAGTTGAACTTGTTTTTCTAACAAGAGAACAGCATCTGACTCGACCTTCTCAGACAAACCAGCCATGAAGGCAAACTTTTCTTCTGAAATAGATTGATGATCATTTCTTGAATCCGAAACTCCTGCTTCATCATTTAATCCAACAAAACCTTCACCAATCGCTTCACCATGAACTTCACTTTCATTTTCAGTGGATTCCGTCATAGTGTCTTCATCCTACACATGTGTCACAATCAATGCAGATGAATCAGTGAATCATGTATATGAGAATGTAAACAAAACAGTGTAAATAACTCAATCTCTCATTAATACTGTGATTACAAGAGACTTAGAGTACAGACACACACTCTCACATAGAAGTTCGCTTCACTCCCAAAAACTGGTTACAAAGACACACACAAAACCTATTTATAGACCTACGGATGTCCGAACTCCTTAGCTTGTCCGAACTTGAGGTTCGGCCAAGGCTCGGCCAAGGTTCGGCCGAGGTTCGGCCACCAGACATAAGTTGAATTCTTCGTGTCTTTGTTGCTTTGTCTGATCCAGCTCATTGCCATATCGTGTATCAACAAACTCCCCCTTGGCAACAGCTGGATCGTTCTTCTCAACTTTGAACATCTGCAGCAACCCCAATTATAAGTTTTATCTACTTGAGATACAAGAGCTTTTGTGGGTTCAGTATTAGGTTTAGAGTTAGAAGAACTCCCTGAACTTGATGTGTTGTTGGATCCAGAAGCAGTTGATTTGGGAACAAATTTTTGATATTCCTGCTTTTTCGTTTGAGAGCATTCTCGAGCGAAGTGTCCAAAATTAGAACAGTTATAACATCTCACTTTTGGACTTGTCAAAACCAATTCTGCCGCCAGAATTCAGGTCTTTTCTACCAGTCTTTTTCAAGAATCTCTTTACCCTTCTAGCCAGCATGGCAAACTGCCAATTTATATCCATTAGCTCCAAATCATCAGAATCCACTTAATCATAATCTTCTTCCGTCAATTCAGCATTGCTAACATTTCCAGTTATAAGTCCATAATAAGATGACACTAAAGCATAAACAAGGGCCATATAATCTTCAGTTGTTGAAACAGACATAGCCATATTTCCCGTGTTCACCAAATTACTTGCTGGAATTGATGTGCTACTCCCTCCAGAATTGTAATTGTAATCACCATTATGTGAGCCCATTCCGGTTCCTGAATTTGAAATATGTCCAGGTAGACTTCCAGCTACGAACGCCGTTGCTGGTGCAGAACTTGTTATTTTTGCCGACTTACCTGAAATTGTTGCTGCATTTGATCCGTAGTAAACATCAGGATTCTGAACTGCTGCTGGAGTAGTATTCACATTTTTCATTTCCAAGTCTCTAGCTTGCAATTTTCCCAACAGTTTCACAAATGTCAAATCAGAATAATCCTTATCATTCATGATCATCAGCACATAAGATTCCCATTTTGATGGCAGACCTTCTAGCAATTTTTCCTTAAGCTCTTCATCATCTTTCTTGATTTGGACAGTATCCATTTCAGACAACAAGTGACAATATCTTGAAATTAACTCTGGAACGCCCTCACCATCAAAATGTTTGAAATTGTCAAACTCCTTGTTTAGTACTTTCTTTTTACTTTTCTTGTATTGTTCGTTACCTTCACACCTTTCTTTCAGTGTCGTCCATAATTCATGAGAATGTTTGCAACTTTTAAATTGGTGAAGCAACTCCTTAGGTAAAGCTTGAGTTATTAAACCATATGCTTTTTGCTCTCTAACAAAATCAGCCTTTTGTGTAAGATCCAGATTCCTTTGCATAATAGGAACATTGTTTACGCCAACAAGATACACATATGGTGCATCCATAGCAATCCATAGGTCTGGATCCGTTGTGCCGATATAAGCTTCAAATCTTTTCTTCCAATTAGCATAATCCTCAAACTTAAGAAGCTTAGGAACTTTCTGTGTCATCCCGATTTCATTGTTATAATTCAATAAGGTTTGCATCTGCGATTGAATAGCAGCAAACGCGTTATAATCCGACATTTTGAAAAAGTTCAAGATTCTGATTTGTCCGAACTTGCTCCGAACTTGTGACAACCTCCGAACGTGCTCCGAACTGTCACCGAACTCAAGAACAAGGTCCAAACGTCCACCGAACTTGTCACCGAACTCAAATTTTCTGAACTCTCACCGATCTCTCTCCGATCTTAGTCCGAACTCTCACCGAGACTGAATTCTCACCGAACTCTCTCCAAAAGACCACCGAACTCTCACCGAACGAAGAATTTGACCGAACTTCACTCCGAACTCGAAAATCGGAGCGGTTAGGCCGAACTGCAGGTTCGGCCGAACGAGAATTTTTTGGAAATTTGTAGATCTCACCAGAAAACACACTCAAACGAGCCCAGAACGCTCAGATGAACAAAAACGAACAAAAAACAAGGAATTGTGACGTAAAACATGACGTTTTTCACGTAATTTTTCAGAGATAAACTTGAAAACGAACTTTGAAACACACGAATTGCACCAAATCGAACCAAACGATACCAGATAGCTCTGATACCACTTGAAAACGCCTGAGCGTGGGATCGGTCTAGTTCGAAAACAATCGTGTATATGAGAATGTAAACAAAACAGTGTAAATAACTCAATCTCTCATTAATACTTTGATTACAAGAGACTCAGAGTACAAACACACACTCTCACACAGAAGTTCGCTTCAACTCTCAAAAACTAGTTACAAAGACACACACAAAACCTATTTATAGACCTACGGATGTCCGAACTCCTTAGCTTGTCCGAACTTGAGGTTCGGCCAAGGCTCGGCCGGAGTTCGGCCACCAGAACATAAGTTGAATTCTTCGTGTCTTTGTTGCTTTGTCTGATCCAGCTCATTGCCATATCGTGTATCAACAAACTCCCCCTTGGCAACAGCTGGACCGTTCTTCTCTGTTTTGAACATCTGCAGCAACCCCAATTATAAGTTTTATCTACTTGAGATACAAGAGCTTTTGTGGGTTCAGTATTAGGTTTAGAGTTAGAAGAACTCCCTGAACTTGATGTGTTGTTAGATCCAGAAGCAATTGATTTGGGAACAAATTTTTGATATTCCTGCTTTTTCGTTTGAGAGCATTCTCGAGCGAACTGTCCAAAATTAGAACAGTTATAACATCTCACTTTCGACTTGTCAAAACCAATTCTGCCGCCAGAATTCAGGTCTTTTCTACCGGTCTTTTTCAACAATTATAAATGATTACACGGTCAAGTGGGAGAATGTTAGACAAAATATTTCCACTAAATATATATATATATATATATATATATATATATATATAGGGTAAGGTTCATGTGAAAACAACTTTTATTGCGAAAACACGAAAACAAATATTAAAACCTCTATAACTTTTTCATACGTTAATTTCTTTTAAAACAAATTGCACCAAAATCCTTAAAATTATGTTATCTTTAGTTCTGGAAAAAATTTTAAAAAATCAAGTTTTTTTAAAAAAAAATTATTATTGCACAGGTGCAATAATGTTTTTTTATTATTACTGCACATATGCAATAATAATTACAACCTTTATAACTTTTTCATATTTTAACTTTTTTATAAAAAGTTGCACCATAAATCTTATAATTCTGTTATCTTTAATTCTGGAGAAAATAAAAAAATTCAACTTTTTTTTTATTTTTTTATTATTGCACATGTGCAATAATAAATTATTATTGCACATGTGCAATAATATTAAAACCTTTATAACTTTTTCATACGTTAATATATTTCATAAAACATTACACCATAAATCTTATAATTCTGCTATCTTTAATTCTGGAAAAAGTAAAAAAAATAACGTTCTTTTTGTTGACATTGCACATGTGTAATATAACTAATACGTATTATTGCACGTGTGCAATAATAAAAAAATCACGAAATTTTAAATGTTTAATTTTTTTTTTCAGAATTAAAGGTGACATAATTTTAAGACTTTTGGTGCAAATTTTTTTAAAAAAATATTAACGTATGAGGGAGTTATAGAGGTTTTAATATTTTTTTTCGTGTTTTCGCAATAACATCTTGTTTTTATTTGATCCTTCCCCTATATATATATATATATATATATATATATATATATATATATATATATATATATATATTTCGTATATATGTATATAATTAAATATAATATGTGGCCTTTAATCATTTATCTTAAATGATCAATTACCTAATTAACCCTATCAGGCATTTATTTGATGGACGTAATTTCCCTTAATGATAGACTAGGGTTTCCCCTTGGGTGTATATATATAGGGCCTTATTAGAGAGATTAGAGATTAATCACCACACATATAGAATTCGTACCTCTCTCTCTCTGCTCTCTCTCTCTTTCTCTCTCAATCGTAAATCCCTTTACGATTATCACCATCATTAGCGTACACCCTAAAGGGGAACCAAGGCTACTCACAGGATGGATAATCTGACTGCTGCTGATCTCAACCAGATGACAACAGATAATCTTTACATACGTATTATCTGTTTATTTATCTAACGATTCTGGATTCGGTCAACACACAATTCGAAGAAAGAAAGATGAAGGTCACCCTTTGTTGCGGCGATGGCGTTGGTTTCGTTATCGGTCACGACAGTGACGGTAGTGTGTTGATGGATAGCATAATCGGTGTGTGAGTGGTGAGAGAGGGAAATGAATTTGGGGTTGAGTGTGATACGAAGTTAAGGGACATGTGGAGGTTGGTAGAACATCTATGTGTTGGATATGCTCCATGTAGCTGCATACGGAGATGATCTGTACTCCTATCATCTATCTTATTATGCAATGTGGCAGTGAGAAGATAAACCATTTTAAAAACAAATTGCATATCAAACCACGCATGAACCACTTGTACATAAACTTGTTAAATTAACATAAAACATCCATAAAACACTTGTAAAATCAGTTGCTTAATTAATAGGATATTAATTTCCTTATTCTTGAGTCATCTAAAGTTCTGGTTTGGAATGGTAGGCAAACCTATATGGTTTAAATCTTTACTTTGACATGCCTGGATAAGGGATTAGGTGGAATTGTAGCTTGCTAAGTGTGGGACCCATATGTTGAGTGATGCCATATATATAAAAGAAATTATTAGACACTTTGGGGGCTGAATAATCGGTGGTTGGGTTTAGTCGGACATAAATACCGGCAATTGCAATAGCGTGTGACTACATGAAATGGAATATTTAAAATGTTTTGAAGCTGATTTTTCGTTTATGATTTCATGGCAGTTTTCCCGAGACGAAAAAAGATAAGTGTAGGGATGTGATGAGCGGTTAAAAAGTATATTTTATTTAACATTAATCGTCCCTAAACACATTGAGTCAGGTCTAACAGATGTTATTTTAAGTGGGTTTTGATAATTAGTGTGTTGAGGTGAAAATGAGTTTAAATAACGTATTTAAGTTGAGTTCGAGTTATACCTGTCAAAGTGTTATTTTCTTTTGAATTATTAAGTGTTTAAAGTAACTAAATAAAGTAAAGAATAATAATAATAAAAAAAATATTAGTTATATGTGTGTTTGTTTAGGTATGCGATAAAAAGAAAGAAAAAAGAATGAGAAAGAATTACCCCCTATTAACAATTGGAAACTCCATGAATAGGGTTTTCCGTCTATGTACCTATTTCCAAACGTGATGTAGCAACGATTAATGCATAAGAAATATTTGCAATTAGCCCTCTTTTCTGCCGGCGTTACTTCTGTTATGTGACGGAAAAGTTGTTCCAAAGCTTTATGCATCTGTTCTTGTTATGGAAACGTAAAGTAGACGATTTGTTCCATACCATCTACTTGCTCACCATTATATTAGATCTCCTCTCACCATCCTCTCTAAAATTTCAAATGAGTTTTTGGGTTTAATTTGTCCAGTCGCTTTCTTCTTTGCGTCTTCCAATCTGTTACAGTCGCTTTCTTCTTTGCGTCTTCCAATCTGTTCCCTCTCCAGCTCTCCTCTGTTCAGTTTTTCTGTATGTACGCCATCTGCCTTCCATTCGAACTTCATCTTCTGATTGTTGTAAGTATGTTTCGCCACTGATCTTTAATAGTTTAGTTGTTTGGAGATCGTTATTTCAATCGAATTTTTCGACTAACGTCACCTGAGTAGATTTGTGGTTGGATTATATTTAGGGTTTATAGTTTATTGCTACAACTTGAAATTTTTAAAGGGATAGGAATGTCGTTTGTTTGAGAAGCCCTCTCACATGAAACACACTTCTGACATGAAACACACTTCTTTTATAGGGTTTGACTAAGTTTATAATTCGTCAAAGTATTCGACGGTTTACTACTATGTTTCTGGGTTTTCTAGATTTTGACATTCGAGGAACCCAGAAAACCCATCTCCGTTCATTCTTCGAACCCACCACAACTAGCTCGGTTGCTCTTTGATTTCCCGATCTCGAACAACTTTACTCCAGCAATTGAAAAGGATCGTCGAAAGGGCAGCGCCTACGGACTGCGGAGTGGAATTTGGTAGTGTCCCTTCTCTCTCAGACTTGATAAAAGATGTTTTGAACCAGTTAATTGTTTTTTATTAGAAATATATTCTTCAAATGTTGTCGTTTGAAGCCTGTAAAGAAAGGTCTGTTTATATGTTGCAATTCTAAATCTAATTTGACTTTGTATTTCTTATTGAAGATTGGTCGAGTCAAAAATAAGAATCCATGGCCATGGGCACCAAATGCATATACCTTGCAGATAATATAAAATCTTGCTTTATTGGTAATTTATAGTCTTCATGACTTGGGTGTAGTTGTACTATAAAGATTTGATTTTTAAATTTCTTTTTTTTATGGTGCAGATTCAGGTGACATCCTTATTTAAGAATGAAATTAGAAATTTATCATCCATTTTGTTTGCTAGGGTTCTTCATTTAACATGTTAATTGATTTTTTTAATATAGGGTTTCAATGTTGAAGAGAGGGTAATGAAGTTAATAACAAACAACGGCTCTTTATGTCATTCTCAAGGTAAATTAATTGTTTAAAAATGGCATTTATTTAGTTATTTATTATTTAAAATCTACTTTGCCTACTAAATGGAGCCACAGATCTCCATTTTCATGTTTCTCGAGTTGCAGTTATAGTGATTAAGATTTCTTGGCTTTATTTTCACGATTTAGGGAAAAAGCATGGCAAGAGGAGGAGCAACACCCGCCACTTAAATAAGATGATTAGCAGCCACACTCAACTAAAGATAAACTTCCCAATGTCTCTTATTGCATTACAGGTCCACCACCATGGTGTAAGTTTCATCCTTCATTTAACACTAATATATATATATATATATATATATATATATATATATATATATATATATATAGGGAGAGGATCATTTGAGAACCAATTTGATTTGAGAACTAAAAAGAACTAATTTGAGCCACAAGTTTATTTACATGTATCCCCCCGCCCATGAATTGTAGTGGTCCCCCCTGAAATTTGTGGTTGAGATTTAGTTCTCAAAAGTTCTCAAAATAAAAAGTTCTCAATTGAACCTAACCCTATATATATATATATATATATATATATATATATATATATATAGGGAGATAATCATTTGAGAACCAATTAGGTTTGAGAACTAAAAAGATTAGAAGATGATCATTTGAGAACCAAATGGGTTTGAGAACTAAAAAGAACTAATCTCAGCCACTAGTTTATATATATGGAAAAACCCCCCATGAATTATAGTGGTCCCCACCTGAAATTAGTGGTTGAGAATTAGTTCTCAAAAGTTCTCAAAATAAAAAGTTCTCATTTGAATCTAACCCTATATATATATATATATATATATATATATATATATATATATATATATATATATATTCATTTAACACTAACAATATATACACACACATACATATGATACTTAATAAAAGCTTCCTTATAACTTAATGTAGTTGTGGCTTTCTGTAATTTAATTCCTTCAACCCTGGTTCCTCAAATAGGTGGAGGTCATGATCTTACCAAGCAAATGAGTTTTGTATGTGTACTTTGGAACAGGAGCAGCTATTTTCTATCTGCAGTTTGACTTTCATACGGTCAAACATAAAAGGCTTGAGTTTAAAAAAGTTAATTCCAACTCTTGAATGGGCAATGGGTTTTGAATCTACATTTTCCCTTTCAATGTCTGAAAAATACCGAGCAGATCTTATAAAGGTGAAAGCGTAAATATTTACAACGATTGAACGAGTTTACACTGCTCTGCGCAACGCGCAAATCTCGCTGGCTAGTGAAATAAATATGTGGGAATGGTTAAAATAAAAAGGAGAATTGGAGGATCATGCAGCTATATAAATCATTCAAATGTTAATGCAACTGAAGGAGAACAGAACGGACAATTCGGAATTCAAGATACGGGTGGTATGCCAAGCCTAAATTCCAAAATCTCAGCGTACCGCCTAAAATCGAAGTCGGCAAAAATTTAGTTTCTTTGTTTTCAAGTCGTATTTAAACACTCTATTCTCATATTTTTGAACCCTAATCACCTTCAGCCGTTTTTTATAGACTAGAGAAGAATTTTAGTGTTTTCTTTTCATCTTTTTTATGATTTTGATCAAGACAATGTTTGGCTAAAGCCACTTGATTATCCCGGGTGAACTATTTGTTTATCTATTTCTTTAGTGTTGTTCTTGACTATGAATTGTTCTGGTTTTCCTTGCAACTGTTGAGCATCCACATGCCAATTTCATTTAACTAACTAGTCGTCTAGCGTGAATGTGGTAAACCATCATATTTCAGGATTTCCTGCTCTAGGAATTTAGTTGTCTGCATAAGTGTTAGGTTATTAGGTTGAATAATCAATTGGGGACTATGTCTATGTAGTATTTTTAGTCAGGTAATTGGATTAAGGTAATAGGTAATTAACTGGGATCCTTGGGTAATCGATTTCTCATAATTATTGTTTTCTAATTAAAATCAATGCTTTGTTCAAATTGCATTCAACCACAATCAAAAAAAAGATTCATGAAAAGCTTCATAATTTAGGGTAATTTTAGGTTAAAAAGTTTGTTAGCATAACTTAGGATAGTGACAGTATTCTAGGTTATTAACTAGGTCAAATTAGTTTAGTTACTAAAATCACGATTAACCACTTAACTCTCCTGAATTGACACCCTACTTACCCTAGCTATAGGTTATTTAGGTACTTGAATGGTTGGACAACAATCCATTATCACTAAACGCACCATTCAGACTCTCGAGGATATGCTTCGCGCCTGTGTCATTGATTTCGGTGGCAGTCGAGATACTCTTTTACCATTGATCGAGCTCTCTTATAATAATATCTATCATTCGAGCATTGGTTTGGCCCCTTTCAAAGCTCTTTATGGTCGAAAGTGTCGGTTTCCTATATGTTGAAGCGAGGTCGGTGAAGCTCAAATCACCGGTCCCGAGCTAATTCAGGAGAGTACTCCTGATAAAATCTCTCAAATCCGTGATTATGTGCTCGCTGCTAGGAGTCGTCAGAAAAGTTATGCTGATAAACGAAGAAAGCCCCTTGAGTTTGATGAAGGCGACCTTGTCCTCTTAAAGGTATCCTCTTGGAAATGTGTCGTCCGATTTGGAAAGAAAGGAAAACTAGCACCTCGTTATGTCGGTCCATTCAAAATCCTCGAAAAGATCGGTAAAGTGACTTATCGACTTGATCTTCCTCCTGAGTTAGCTAATGTCCACCCTACTTTCCATGTTTCGAAACTTCAAAAATGTTTGGTTGATGAGAACCTTCATGTTCCGCTAGAGGATGTTCAGGTCGACGAGTCTATGCATTTCGTCGAGAAACTTTATTAAGATCATGGATCGCGAAGTCAAACAACTTAAGCGCGGCTGGATTCTGATTTTCAGGGTTTGTTCGGAGTTCAAGCGTGGACCAGAGTTAACTTGGGAGCATGAGGACCAGATGAAAACTACATATCCTCATTTATTCATTCAGTCTTCTCAAATTTATTACGGGACGAAATTTCCAAAAGTAGGGGAGACTATAACATTTACGCTTTTCCGGTTTATCCGATTTGACCTAATTTTGTAATCCGGATCCGTAACTAATAATCAAATGAAGACTTATGATGTTTTAGTCTTATATTTATGTGTTTGGATACATTTTCATGTTTATTGATCGATATGATGTTCAATTTGTCTCTATTTTAAATTTTACATGAACGTATCGTTTATTAACGTTTAATCAGGAATTCGAACAATCTAAGCATGTATTACACTTGTGTATAATACTAGTTACACACACACGTAAATACAAGTGTAGGTTGGTGAGAATCAAATGTTTAGAACGCAAAAGACGAAATGTGACAACCGGCAATTTCCCAGGTTAACCCCGTTAATAACTTGTGTTATATTTCAATAACGTCCGTTAACATCCGTTACGTTACCTCGGTTAACTAGAATAGTTACACGAACATTGCACATGAGTCTAGACGTCGGTTAACTTACTTGAACGTATATAATATATAATTTTATATAAATTATATTTTATGATTCCACGAGAACGTTTTGTCTTTTCTTTTTGTGGCAATTATATTTATTATTACGTGGTATATATGGATATATATACGTACGTCGTTTTATGATTTTATGTGACGACGCGTCACGAAATCGTACGAAGTGTTTCTATGATTTTATAGAAATTTAAATATATAGTTATGGATTTATAACTATGATTTTACGTGAAGATCTAAGGTTCATATTTTTATATAAACGTCAAACGTTAGAGATGTGTTGGTATATATACTCATTTGATCATTGCTTACGTTCCTTCCGTAATCGTTTTGTAATCTTGAAGGACCCTTTCCGCCAATTCCTAAACTCATCCTAACTAATAAAATTGTGCGGGACTGCTTCTGTAATTATCTATAACTTGCATCCACCTTTGAAACTCTTGGAGGGGCTAATTGTGGCAATAGCCAATAGTTGATTTTAAATGACATTTACGTGAATTTAAGATTCCCGACCGATCATCATCATCGTTCCGGCGGTTTCAGTTTGTGCCATCAAGTTCGTTTTCATTGATTATGCGAATATCATTCACATCACTAAACACAACTCTCACATCATTTGCCTCAATCGCTCCCTCTCGTTCTAGTTTTCCGGCGACACAACCATCACAGACACCACCATCCGGTCACTGTTTCAACACCATTCGACCACCTCTGTGACTGTCGCCCTCCCTTGAGCAACCCAGAGACATTAGTGGCGTGAAAGGAGTAGCAACAGGGAGTTCGAGTTCGAGTTTTGTTCAAGTTTCGGTTTCGTTACGGCATAAAAAACGCGTTAAAATTTGTCGTTGATTCGAGGCAATCCATCACCCATGTTAGTCGCACGTATCCTGAGTCTATCTTTCAAGTTTTACGTTTTTCCAGTCGCCGGAGAATATCTCCGGCGATATTAGGGTTTGTGTGAAGAAGAAGGTACTCGACAGTTAAAGATTTTATAAATTACGTTTTGATTTAAAACCCAAACGGCCGGTTGTCCCAGCGGTCGAGTTCTTCACACTGTAACGCGGAGGTCGCTGGTTCGAACCTCTCCATCCCCAACTCTTTTATTTTTATTTTTCTTTCTTTTCTTTCCCAATCCAGTTTCCCTGCCACTACTTGTATAAAATTATTGTCATGATAAGCTGTTAACAAAACTGAGCAGTAGCCCAGTGGCTAAGGCGTTTCAACTATGGATCAAAGGTCACGGGTTCGAGTCCCGTGACCCTCATTTTCGCTGTTTTATTTTTGTTTAATGATTTTTAAGCATTTTTGGCCCAAAAACTCAAACGTACAAGTAAACGACTATCAAATCTCGACCCATGAAGTTTTCAAAGACCCGTTGGGGTACTCGTTGAACTTTTAGATTTAAAAGAAAAAACATTATGATTTAAAGGGATCAAAATTTTGTAAAATCATTATTATTAATAAAAAAAATTATTAGTTTCCAACATAGAAATATATATAAATATATATATATATATATATGTATATGTTTGATTAGTGTCGTGCAAACGTTTTTGAGATGTTCTTTAAACTCTCGAAATCTTGACACGACATATAAGTATATATATTGGACGATTTATTTTTCACACCTGTGACTACACCTATATATTTATATTTATGAACACATATACACACAACCCGATCATCGCTACATTTATTATTTGGAATAATATACGCGTATTGATTTTCGTAAGATTTTTGTGTCCTTGATCTAAGTGTCATCTTTGACTGATTTCGATCATACGATTTTTATCGCGTATTAAAATTGTCACCTACGTCATATTTGGAATTACTTGATTTAACACCGTCGTCTAGGCTATGTTACTCATGTGCGGACACGAACTTACGTATGTATAATCGATAGATGCAGGGCAACTGCGCAAGACTCGAAATGTCTTATTAAATTGTAGCAGCGCACCCTAAGGTGAGTTACACAACCCTTACATTACGTCCGGTTTTGGATGATAACACACGCAAACACGTTACACCTGGTATAGGGTGATAACACAACATCTATTATGTATGATTAAAGTAGAAATCCTGTATATATCACATGTTCACGTAAAATGCTTTATCTTTGAAAGTCCTTACTTATCGAACCGTTAATAGCAAATAGTGAGGGGATATTGGGTAGTACTACTGGGGTCTGACAAACCCCACTCAGCGGGCACGAGATGCACCACTCGACTGGCGGTCGGACTGAGGACAATGTCAGCCTAACTTACCGTGATCGAGTAGACACGGGGAAAGCAAACCACGTAAGGAATTATTCCTACAACTAATTGGTCAGCTTTGGTTGCGAACGTTTTAGTGACATGAACTTAGGCTCGCTACCTACGATATGGATTGTACTGTTAATATACATGCTTACATACGAATAAAAACTGTTGTATTCGTACTGCATAACTATACTAGTTATACTTATGTGCTTATGTGAACTCACCAACATTAGTTGACACTTGCTCTTATGCATGCTTTGCAGGACGCTAGGAGAATTGGATTTTTGGGCACATACGCTGGTTAAATTTTATTTTTGGGAACTTATTTTTAAAACCTTTATCTTGAGTTTTATTTACTTATCGGGCGCTTGTTTTGCGCAACATAACTTTTATAAGCTTCCGCTAAACTTTAACTCTGGTTGATATTTCCCGTTTGGAAATATATTTACATTTTAAACCCTTAACTTATGTTTGATGTAACTAATGACTCGGGTCCTGGTCTGGTTCACACCCCACACGGTAAAACTCCGTTAGTGGAAATTGGGGTTGTGACAGATTGGTATCAGAGCCCTTGGTTGCAGAGAACTAGAATTTTCAAAAATTCTAAACTGTAAGTGTTTTTTTTTAACATTAGTTACAACAATTCCCAAAAACACTTTTCTTTTCACGTGACAAAAATTGATTACTCACATTAGTTTGTTTTTCATTTGTTTGTGTCTGTCTGGGTTCTGACAGTATGGCACCACACGATAACACGAGGGGTAAGGGAAAGAAAATTGCCAATGAACAGTCATCATCCTCCAACCAACAAGTCCGCGAGCCTGAGCAGCCTGAGTACATGATAATGGACTTCCTTCGGGATCAACACATACGTCCTGATAGGTGTGCACCAGACGATTATAGCTGGTTGAATCCGACAACATATCGGTTGCTTGATATGTTTCATGTGCTAGACAGGGTTGACCTACCCTTTGATATGAAGCGGGTCATTGCGGGACAGATAACAGCCTATGACAACACTCTTGAAGAAACCAGACAAATTTCCATCAGCAATCGCACACGCGATAGAGAAATCGAGCGATTGCGGGCTGATCAGAGGGAGCGAGATACCTACCACTACAACTTGTCTCAGGGGGTAATGGGTATCCGTGACAGGGTCACTAAGCTTGAGTCGCGACCCAATCCCGCGGATTTGGAGCATGGACAACATCAAGCACAACACCAGATTACTGCACTACAACATTCCAATGTAGCGCTTCAACACTCCAATGCGGCACTAGCGGCACAGGTCGTCGCCCTCCAAGCTCAAATGGCAGCCCTGCAGGTTCAAGGTGCTCCTGTTCAAGAAGAAGAGGAGGAACCCTTCGAAGAAGAACCTTTTTAGGAGGAGCCTCAAGAGGACATGGATGAAGAACCAAATGTTATTGATCCATGATCTAATATGTCTTCTTTTTCTTTTATTTTGTTACTTCGAATAAAATTGACTCGGTGTTCATTTTATTTTGAATGTTTCAAATGCTGAGATTCATTATGGTTGGATTTTAAATTTTGTAATGGGTATTACATCTTTATTTTTCCAATGTGTTTCTAAAAATTATTTCTTGTGATGGATGGTTGCATGAATAATTGTTTAGTGCTTAATGAAATTGATATTGGATATATTAATTATTTGGTTGTATGCGTTCTAACGTATATAATGAAATTAATATTGGGTATATTAATCATTGAAATGTTTGTATGACAAACAGAATCATGGCTGATCACCTCGCAGCAGCTCAGATCCAAGCGTTGATAAATGAAAACGTTACGGCCGCACTCGCCGCGGCTTAAGTGCAAGGAAACAATAATGGTGATAAGTAAAACAGACGAAAAATTGACCCCATTTTTTTTTTCTTCTCTCACTTTCCAAAATTATTCTTCGAAATAATTTCATGAAACAAATCCAGGCCCAGCTCAGTGCACCTTCAAAACTTACATGGATTGTAAGCCGCTCACGTTTAAGGGTGATGAAGGAGCCGTGGGTCTGCTGCGATGGCTCGAGAAATCAGAAAAGGTGTGCTCAATGTGTAACTGCCCAGTTACGAATCGGGTCAATTACGTAATCGCTACACTCGAGGAAGCTGCCCTCACAGGGTGGAACGCGCAAATCAAAATGTTAGGGCTCGACGCAACGAATGCTATGATTTGGCAAGAATTCAAGGATGCCATAATGGGGGAGTATTGTCCTCGCGACTAAGTCAAAAGGTTGGAAGGTGAGTTCGAGAACAAAAAAAAATTATAGGTTTTGAGGTTGAACAGTACACCGCTCGCTACCACGAGTACGCGGTGCTATGTCCTACGATGGTTGATGCTGACTTCAAAAGGATTGAAAGGTACTTGGATGGGTTAGTTCCACAAATCAAGGGAACGGTTACTGCCTCAAACTCTGTAAATGTGCAGAATGCTATCAGGTTGGCTCAAAACCGTCCTAATCAGAATCAAAATCAAAATCAGAACCAGAGGCAGAATAATGAAGGCCCTAGAGGGTGTTTTGAATGAGGAAAACCAGGGCACCTAAAGAGGGACTGCCCGCAGCTCCGAAGGAATAATAATAACAATGCTGGCAACAAAAACAACCACCGTAACAACAATAACAATGACGGTGATGGTGGTAGAAACGGTGGAGATGGAGCCAAAGGGCGAGCTTTCGATATGGGTTCTGGTGAAGCAAGAAACGATACCAACGTCACTACCGGTAAGTTTCTTCTAAAGAACTACCTCGTAAATGTCTTATTTGATACGGGTGCTCAGAAGAGTTTTATCTCGACTAAGTTCTGTAAGTTGATTAAGGCTACTCAACTCCACTA
>JBCNJP010001296.1:0-37510 GCA_039602395.1 Deinandra increscens subsp. villosa | reverse complement strand
ATTTGTTGCAGGAATGTATACGCCTCAATATAAATGGCTCATGAACGAGCTACCGAAAGTGAACCGAAGTGAGACACCATGGTTAATTGTGGTTATGCATTGTCCATTATACAGTAGCTATGTGCATCATTATATGGAAGGTGAAACTATGAGAGTGATGTATGAACAATATTTTGTTAAGTACAAAGTTGATGTCGTGTTTTCTGGACACGTTCATGCCTATGAGCGAACGGTGAGTGATTTTCATAATCATATACAAAACTTGTGCCCTCTTTGACTGTTTGACCTTTATAATGTTACAGGAACGGGTATCAAATATTGCTTACAATATCGAAAACGGGTTGTGCACTCCTAGAAATGATGGATCTGCCCCCGTTTACATAACCATTGGTGACGGAGGAAACCAAGAAGGATTACTCTACGAGTACGTTGTTGCTTAAAATTACACATAGCAATTATGAATACAAATAGGTTGATTTGATTATCTTTGTACTCGCTGCCACCTTCACTTCCTACGCCCTCGGTCACTGCTAGAGTGGTAGTCATCATAAAAACAAACATAATGGTGATTTTTTATTCTAAAACATTCCGACCCATTTGATGAGAACCTGTTTTTGACACAGATGCAATTAATACTTTTTCAAAAATGACCAGTTCTGACCCGAACGTATTTTGACCCGTTAGCCGGCCTAACTCTACTGGCCAGTTTTGCCAGGATTACGTCAAATGTGTTTTTGCTAATCTCACTTTGATGAAATGAGGAGTTTTGTTTTATAATTTTTATGGTTGCAGAATGGTAGATCCGCAGCCCAAATATTCAGCATTTAGGGAACCGAGCTACGGGCATGCTACATTTGAGATCAAGAACAGAACTACTGCTTATTATGCTTGGCATCGTAATCAAGATGGATATTCGGTTGAAGCCGATTCTTTATGGTTTTACAATTTATACTGGAAATCATCATCAGCTGCAACTTTCTGAGTTGAGTTTCAAGACTATAAGTCTGAAATCCGCAAATGAATATGTTCATCATGTTATGATCGTGATGACTGTCGGATACTAAAAGATCATGTTTGATGTAAACTATGGGGGTGAAAATGGTGTCCAAACCATTAAAAATGATGATTTGATCTTTTATTTTAATGGATATTTTTATTTATTCAAATATTAAGACTAAATTATTATAATTGTAATAATAAGAAAGGGTAAAGATCATGTGAAAACCACTCCTTAGCCTAAAAACCTAAAAACCACTTAAATAAGGGTTAATAAAGTAAATTAACATTTAATTTTCAATATTATCAATACCAAACCCTCCATATTTTATATATTTACAACACACCTCATCTTCCCACTCCCCCCCCCCCCTTGTGTTGCATATATGCAATATAATTATATAATTATATTGTATATATATAACCTCAAACCCGCATCACAACCACCCTACCCCTCGTGTTGCATATATGCAAAATAATTATATTGCATATATGTAAACCCTAACCTGCATCTCAGCCACCCACCCCCACCCCTCATGTTGCATATATGCAATCCAATTATATTGCATATATATAAATCTTAACTCACACCCACCCCACCCCCGTGTTGCATATATGCAACATAATTATATTGTATATATATAACTCTAACCCGCACCCCAGCACCCCCTCCCTGTGTTGCATATATGCAACACAATTGAGGTGCACATACACAACCCCCACTTACCCCCCCCCCCCCCCTACCGTGTTGCACATATACAACAACAAATAGTCTAAACTTAGATACGATATTATTGATATTGTCACTCGAGCGGATCGATTAAGATCCCGTCCGAGTAAGCTTATTTACTCTGCGAGTAATTGCTATTAAAGATAGTGGTTGTTACAAATATTACACGTTGCCAGTTTTATACTTTATAAATTAGAGTTGTGTATGTATGCAATATAATGTCTATTAGGTTTATGTTGTGGCATATTTTTTTTCAATTATATTATGTTTATGCAGTATGAATACATGTTGGATATATGCAACATCCCTACATTCTTTGTGTATGCAACTCCGATTTACATAACATGATGTAGTAACTGAATGAGACAAGCAAGATGCAAAATCCCAAAACAAATACAAAGATATGTATTTTACACCACATTCACAAATACAAAAATTATAACAAACTACGATCAAATTCAATGTAGCAGGTTCACACGTCGAGCTAATGAATCCCTTGTAGGCTCAAGCAATGAACCGCCTCTCCAGCTGCAACTTAATATGTTCTTTGGCTTTGACTTGGAATCATTTCCATCACTTTAACTTCTTTATTTACCTTACAATCATATAAATCTAGAAACCTATTCACTAGAGTAAAATTGTCACTTCATCTGTCCCACCAAAATTTAATTGAGTTCCCATCCACTTATGTCATTAAGATGAAATTCTGGAAGTGAAACGATTTGGTATATATCTTGTGCTTTTACGTCCTGAAATTTACACATCGATATTATATTAACATAATATTGTCTACAACATAAAATAAATATGTATATACTTATGATTGTTGGTCCGGGATCAACAACCGTTCACGATATTTTCTAATCTAAACGTGCGGAATCCGGTTTACATAATATTGTCTACAACATAAAATAAATATGTATATACTTAGATTAGTGATTCAAGATAGAGAAGAGAAGAAACATGAAGAATACGATGATTAAACAAATAAACACTTGATCTTTGCACACAAGAAAACTTGTCGGGTACAAAACCAGAAATCGTAAACTCTCTTCTTCTCTCTCTACAAAGTCGTAATCACCTCACTATCTCTAGAAATCATAAACCAAGGCCCCTTATACAAGGAGAACCATTGGGGTTTATATAGGCACCCCAATGGGTTTACTATTGGGCCTCTTGAGTCATAAACCCACCCAATAGTAAACTCAAGCCCAACCATAAACTAGCCTACATACAATAACCAAACTAGTCTACTAAACTAATGAAACCCTCTAAGCCCAGCCCAACATATTTAATATTACAAGCCTCATAATCTAGCCTCTACAATCTTCCCCTAGGCTTGTGATATTAAATGTCTTCGATCTTTGAAAATCTTCTTCTTGACTGGCTGGCAAAGATGCTGATGAAGATTCTTTCCGCAGAAATCTTCATTGGGTTTCATAACGGGCACTTGGGACTTCCTCTTGATCAACATCAGCTTGAACTTCTTGAAATGAACAAGTTAATGAGATGGAGGATTCTCATTGACTTGCTTCTCATGAAGGAATTGGTTCTTGCTGAATCTTCGGTAACTGTCTTGAATCTTCATAAATTAGAGGGTTGAAATTTTGAAAGCCCCTAACTTTGAAGAATTTGATTGTTGAACTTGGATCTTCACGATCTCTGACTGCTCTCTGCATCACTTTCTTCAACGAGACTTGAAGTCTTCTGCTTCCCCTAAGCTTGTGAACATCTTCTTTGATAATCTTTTAGAAGCTTGTAAAGAAACCAACAACTTCCCCTGAACACTTGCTTATTCAGATGGTAGTCTTGTCCGGCTGGTTCTTTAACTTTCAGCATCAACAGCATCTTTCTATCATCAACATGTCTGACACACATTTGAAAAAAAAATACTCCACCAGACATTTGATGAAGATTCTTTCCGCATAAATCTTCATTAGGTTTCATAACGGGCACTTGGGACTTCCTCTTGATCAGCATCAGTTGAACTTCTTGAAATGAACAAGTTAATGAGATGGAGGATTCTCATTGACTTGCTTCTCATGAAGGAATTGGTTCTTGCTGAATCTTCGGTAACTGTCTTGAATCTTCATAAATTAGAAGGTTGAAATTTTGAAAGCCCCTAACTTTGAAGAATTTGATTGTTGAACTTGGATCTTCACGATCTCTGACTGCTCTCTGCATCACTTTCTTCAACGAGACTTGAAGTATTCTGCTTCCCCTAAGCTTGTGAACATCTTCTTTGATAATCTTTTAGAAGCTTATAAAGAAACCAACAACTTCCCCTGAACACTTGCTTATTCAGATGGTAGTCTTGTCCGACTGGTTCTTTAACTTTCAGCATCAGCAGCATCTTTCTATCATCAACTAGTCTGACACACATTTGAAAAAAAAAATACTCTACCAGACATTTGATGACTGGTCTTTGGGTTAGAGGGTAATTATCATCTGTTCATTTGATTCAAATTAACAATATTTTAACCAAAAACCCTAATATAGATTACGGGTTTTCTATAAAACTTCCCTGAACCCAAGACCTCTAAAGACTTCCCCTTAGCTGAAAACTTCCCCTCAGCTAAGGACTTCCCATGATATAATACATATTATCTTCGAGTTCCCTTCAGATACTATGTATTATGGAAGTCTTTTCATTAGATAATAAGTATCATCCTCGAGTTCCCTTCGGATAATACTTATTATCCCCTCTCATTCGCCTAAAAATTTGTCAAGATCTGCACGGGGCATACTGTCATGCATCAAAACCCATGAAAACACATTTTGACTTCTCAAATTAACCTGGCCAAGACGTAAACACAACCAAAAAGAACTTAAAGACTCACACACGAAAGATAAAAATAAACAAATACTTACCAATATCAAACATGAGAAAGTTTACAAGGGATCAAAATGTATGAATCTGACTGAGGAACCCTTTTCAGCTTCAGTTACTCGACTAGTCCAGGTGATTGCCGGTATGTTTGTCCGCTTTAAACTCAAACCCGTTTAAACCCAACCAAATGCATTGTGCTTAATAATGTACAAGATTACCGTTATGTTTAATCGTCCCCACACCCAATTGTACATAGCAAAACCTACCCAACCTCAGAGTTTATTGAGGATTCACAAACCCCCAACTTGAGGAACCATGCAACACCGTTATGACTACCAATTATTTCATTAATCATCAGTCGGTGATCAGGTCGGCCGCATAGGCACGCAAAGAAGACCAAACTGAATGATTATTTTTGATTTTCTTTTCTTTTTCTTTTCTTTTTCATTTTTTTTATTTCTTTTTCTTTTCTTTTTCCTTTTTTTTATTTGTGGTGTAGTCATAACAGCAGAAACATGGCGTGTGAGAGAGTGAATACTAGGTATAATTACCACTCTCAACCCGTTTTTGCTGGGACTCAGTTTTTTAAACCATGCAAACTGAGATGGGAAACTAAACACATATATATTTTAAGTTCATTGCACTTACATTGGTGGTCATACGATTAGGTCGAGCCTACCGAGCATATCACCGTGGAGCTTGCTTTTCACTTCCGCTTTACACGTGTCAGTCATCTCCAATCCGAACATAATGCACTTCCGTTAGCTTTCTTAGGAACAGACACAAACAAACTATTAAAAATTGAAAAGCACACTATTTTTGAGGGGTTAACTTTTTCTTCATCTTTATATTTCTTCCCCTTGCTTTTTGATTTTTAATGTCACAATTTTGTGAACATCATCATTTTTTTTAATTTTTTTTAAACATGAACACATAAGCAGAGCAAATAACTTCACACACATCTGGCCAAGCTAACCTTCAAAGTATGGATTTGAAAATTTTTAGAAAAATGGGTTTTATAGCATGCATATTTCATTGTTTTTTTTATTTTTTTTATTTTTTTTTATTTTAAATTGAACAACTAAGCACCAAGTGAAAATTTTAAGGAATTTGGTTTGACACAATCACCCTTTGTTGCTACAACATTCAAACAACCAAGTTCAGAACAATACATTTCATGCTGAATTTGACCTTTTACCTCTCAAGGAAACATATCTTCCATAAAAAATTGCTTGTCATGACATGAAGAGACGTCTCCCAAACTGTGCCTGGAACAATCACTTATCAACAAACAAATTAATAATAAAAATGTTAGTGATAATCCTCCTGGACTGTTCCTGCACATAGTGAGAGATTAGTTAGCCAATGGTACCCAGGCCATTGTTTTTCTGGGTACACCTGAGGAATCAATAAAAGATACTTCTTGTAAGAACATCCCCTTCGGGAAATCAGGAAGTTGGGATGGAACTGCCTTGATTTTTGGTTTCCAAGTTCCAGGTGATTTAGCATTTGTTTTAGTCACTTTTGGAGTTGTGACTTTAGGTATTTCAACCTTCTTCGTTTTAGATTCATTTTTCAAAACAGTTTTTGTTTTAGTCACCTTTGGAGCTGTGACTTTAGGTATTTCAACCTTCTTCATTCTAGACTCATTTTTCAAAACAGTTTTAGTTACCTTGGGAGGGGTAACTATGGGTTTTTCAGACTTTGGTTGTTTTAAAAACGGTTTCTTCACCTGTTTTTGGAAATTTTGGTAACTTGGAAAGCTATTGTTTTGATTTAAAGATTTTCTTTCAGCTTTGGCAGCGCCCCAATGTTGATCAGATGGTTTAACCTTAGGAGTAACAGTCTTCATTGCCTTAGGTTTCTGCACCATCATCGGCTTAGACTTCACAGACTCCTGAGATGAAGCCCTTTGAGTTTTCGGATAATAGGGTTCATAGGGGCGATAAAGACAGTTTCTAGCAATATGACCAGCGATGCCACAATTAAAGCAAGTCTGCTTCTTTAGATAGAAGTCATACGTGTACCCATTTGTCTTCGATGGCTGATATGGAGCTGGTTTGCCTTGTGTCTGCTTCTTTGGTTTGACCGCAGCTTCAGATTTGACTTTCTGCTGGTTTGTCGAAGCCTGTGTTGAACCTGTCTTTACTGTCTTTGTGCTTCCTTGATTCTTTGATGTTGAAGCACCATTCTTGCAATTACAACGGCAACTGCATGATCCAACTGAAGAAATGGGAGACACAGCTACTCCCTTGAGTTTTTCATTCTTCACTCCAGCTGTTGGTTTCATACTCGGATGCTTAATGGTAATATTTGGCCTCTCAATTTCAACTTTACTTATTACTCCATCAGTTATTCCCTTGAACTTGGAGGAGAAGGATGGTAATTCATATCCAACATCTGGTTCTTGGTCAAACATTGATCCGGATGTCATAAAGATCTTCCCCTCAGGCCATGTCGTCAAGATCACCTTTTCCCTTTCGACTTTGTCAATTACTTTGAAGTATGGGGTTTCAATTTTAGGGTATGGTTTCAACTCTACCCCAGCATCATCAGACTTAGAGTTGTGACACCTGTCATATTTCTGGCACTCAGCATCATTGTCTGATATATCCTCTACTCTCCCTTCACCATAAGTCATTTTTGTCTCATTGTCAATTTCTTCTTAAGTCATTGGTGTAGTTCCAACCAAGACACTATCAATAGGAGGAGCAGCTTCTTTATAATCAGACTTGGTTCGTTCAACCTGTTCCTCACTAAGAAGTATTCCTATAATGTCTCTGGGAACTGGTGGAGGAATAATGCTGTTTGCAGACAAAGACTTATCAGACTTTTCTGACCCAAACCCAGTTTTATCTTTCCCAACTTGACCAGTTACAACAGCATGTGACAATTCCTTTCCAGCATCGAGCATTCGCTGATTTCTTTCCTGATTGCAATCATACTTGACCTGTAGCTCATCATATTTTTGCTGCAGTTCATTTAATTTATGTGTCAGCTCAGATATCTCAATCCTAGCCCGATCATGTAAAATAGTCTTCTCCGTTTTTAGCTTTTGATATTTCTCAATGTCTAGTTTTTGGGCTTTTACTTTCGCTTCACTCTTTTGCCATCTACCCCTGAATAAACTCCTTTCGCATTTTATTTCAAACAGTTCTATCTCATAATTTTTACAAATTTGCCTAAGTCCAGGAATTAAACGTGCACAAGTAGGATTGGGGCATATCTTAGTTTAATCAACTTCAGCTGCGAAAACATCCTTGTTCTCAACCAAATTCTTTTCTTCAACCTCTGAACTCATTTTCTTTCTTTAGATATGCAGCTTCATAGACATAATAATTGGCCCACATGGCCCAAAACATAAACTAAATAAGCCCAAAAACTAATGTTCATGCCTCTAAAATAACTAGCCCAACAATCTTCCCCTAGGCATGAATCATTAGACTACCTATGGCAGCTGCAGATCGAATCTGAACGTGTTCTGCACATTGTTTGACCACCATCCGTTCTCCACAATCCGATTCGTCGTTCCATGAAAGATTCCCACCCTTATAGCATTTTCCATATCGTTCTCATCCCCGAGAATAGGTTGGGAGGCGAGGAGCTTTATGTCTCTTTCTCCAAATCTTAGCAAATCGATCGGATCGTAGAAGCGGAATTGCCTCATCCTTTTGCAGAGCACCACCACCTCATGAGTTGTTGGATCATAACACCAACAGTCAAAGTTTTTAACCAGTGTACCGCCTTCAATCTCATCCAACATGTTGATTACTCTTGTGCGCTTGGTGGGTGGTCTCCTTGCTTCACCTATGGACTCTCCAGTCACTGGGTCAGTGCTAGTCTCGACCCATCTTACTTGCTTTAGCTCGAAGTTTGCAAAGTTATTTTCTAGTTGGCTCAGCAAATTGTTGCGAATAAGATCTCCGTCTGAGCTGTTCCATCGGTTGATGTACGGAGCCCTTAGCAAACTTCTAATCTCAGGCTCAGTCCAGGTATGAAATTGGGCACGAGTTCTGTAGTACTCCACTGGACTGTAACCGTCACGGATTACGGCAAACAATTTCTTCTCTGAATCATAGTGCCAGCATAGGATGGTCTCACGACTCCCCCTTTTATCTATGGAGCTTTCACCAACATCAAGGGTGTATTGAGTGGGGGCTGGACCTTGGAAGAATTCCTTAAACCAATTGTCATGGCCTTCAGGTGCTTTGGAGATGACCCTTCCACTTCGGGCATAGTCAGACATTTCAATACTGTCATCTCCATCATCTACATTCACAGTTTCTGAACTTTGCACTCCTTGAGATGAACTTTGACCTGCGGCACCTGAAGTGTTGGACTCCACAACACTCTTTAAACCAGTAAATTTCTTCTTCAAGTCCATCAGGGCCTCATAAAGATACTTCATTCTATTCTTGTCTGCCACCTCCTTCTCTTGTAATCTTCTGTTTTCAGCCTGGAGAGCTTTTATCTCATTCTCTCTGATTCTGTTCTGAGACATTTGAAAGTTAATATGAGGATCAATGCTTATCCTCATTTCGATTGGGAGCTCAGTAGCTTGGAATGGACGAAAGCTAGGCATGGTCGGTGGCAGGCTTGTCACAGTTGAGACGCTCACTCTCACTGGACTGGGTACAACAAAAGTGTTATCAACTTCCAGAAATTGCCTTTCTTCCCGAACAGGGCTACGTTCGGTCAGAAGAGGACCTTCAGTCTGTACTTGGGCAGGTTGAACTTCAACACTTGGGATTGTTGAATCTTCTTGAAAAGGGCTTTCTTCTTGTATAGGTTGACTTTGAGAGCAAGACTCTGATGGATGGACCATTAACAGACTTGAGCTAGTCTTTGTGAATCTGAACCTTATGCTTCTTGGATCAGTCTTCTTCCTTGGTGATGGTTCACGAGCAGGGATGGGTTCTTCAAGAACATCCTCTATATTCAGATTTAGCTCGGGAGGGGTTGCATCGCTGCTCGAAGACATGAGCATGTCATCCCTTGATCTCTTGAGACTGATGGGTCCCAAATTCCCATATATGTCATCATCATTTACATTTTCGTGAGCTGGAAAGATATCATCCATAACGTTTTCTTCATCTGAAGGGATCACCTCATCTTCATCTTGCACATTTACAGCTGGGGTTGCTGTTGTATCTTGATCTTCAGCAATTGATGCATTAATAGTTGGCACATCGGCTTCTGGTTCAGACTCTTCAATCTCTTGTTCCCTTGCCACCTCGGGAAGTGCACCCCTCTTGACCCATTCCAGCCTTCCTTGAAAACTATTTTTACCCCTTCTGTCTTGAGTCTGTAGCCCAAACACTCCACAATCCATAACCTTTATATCCAGCTTCTCTATTCTCTCTTCTATCATTGGAGCATTGTCATACAGGAGAGTTTTCTCAGTTGCCAGTTTTTGATATTTTACTATGTCTAGCTTTTGTGCTTTAACCTTCTCCTCATTTTTCTGCCATCTACCCTCAAATGAACTCCTTTCACACTTTATTACAAACAATTCTATCTGATAATTTTTACAGATTTGTCTAAGACCAGGAATTATACGAGCACAAGTGGGATTAGAACATACCTTGAGGTTTTCAGCTTCAGCAACGAAGGCTTCCTTATCTTCCACAGGAGTTTCATCAGCAACAACAAAAGCATGCTCTTCCTCTTCATCCCTTTCCATAGCAGCAATCATTGCATGAGACCTGCTAAACTCTTTCAACTGAGGTGTCCAATTATAACCTCCTCCTTCCTGAACAACCAGAGCCCTTGCTTCTCCCTTTCCTTTGACCTCAGCAGCATTCTTCTCTTCTGCCTTCTCTCTTTTGGGCTTAGTGCACTCCCTTGAAAAATGCCCGTACTCGTCACAGTTGTAGCACCTCAGCTTGCTTTTGTCAAACCCCATCCTTATCTTGTCTTGATCTTTCCAGACGTTTCTCCCAGTCTTTGCCATGAACTTCTTTGCTCTGAAGACCGCCATAGCCATCTGCCATGAGACATCCAACATCTCAACATCTTCAGGATTTATCTGGTTTAGCTCACCCGATAACATATCAGTAGGTACAAGAGTTCCGACCATGAGAGCATGGTAACTGTTCATAAAACCCATACCGAGAGCAAAGCTGGGATCATTCGTATCATCAGGGTTGACGCCTCCACTTGAACTTCCTTGAGGTTGTGCCACAAAAGCAGTTGACTTTGCGACAGAGCTTGGTCCACTCCCAGTTGACTTCCCATCATGCTTAGTCTCCACATCTTCTGACAACAGAGCTTGATTTAGTTTTCCCGCCAAACTAAGAGAGCTTATATGGTTCAACTCTCTCTGCTTGTCATCGATTAGCTTGGACTTGAGTTTGTTGATTAACTCATCAAGAGATAGTTCACTCAGATTGTTGTTGTCCTTAATGATATAGATGTTGGTGTTCCAAGATTTGGGTAAACTATTCAACAGTTTCAGATTCTTGTCTTCCTTGTCTGGTTCAACATTATAGCTGGACATTTCAGCCATCAGAGACACAAACCTCTGCACCTGAGCTTCAAAGGATTCACCTTGTACATGGTTGAACAAATTAAACTTTTGCTTCAACATTTGCTTGCGGCTTGCCTTTATGTCATGATTCCCTTCATAAGCCACAACCAAAGCGTTCCAGAGTTCCTTAGCGGTCTTGCAGTGTTTAAATCCTTGAGCAATATCTGGTGTCAATGCCATAGTCATGATGGCAAATGCTCTTTCTGCTTTGTTGGATCTTTCCCAATCATCATCATCATACTCATCTTCCGTCTTAACCTTCCCCGCATTAACTCCTTCTGCGTGAGTAGGTGTGAATGGTCCATGAATTACTGCTCTCCAGAGTCTTAGATCTACGCTCTTCAAGTGGTTTTCAAACCTATATTTCCATTCCAAAAAGTAATCCGCCGTTGTTAGCCTAGGTGTACGAGTGATGGATCCAATCTCAAAATCCAGCTTCTGATACATACTCGGTTCGAAATCCATTACGAAAGCTTAGGGAACTTAAATCTAAAGTCCAAACGTCCAAATAATGAGATTACGATAAGAACCACTATGATTACGATCGCAAACACTTGATTACGATCGAGAACGATGATTACGATCTAAGCAGAAATCGTAAACGCCCAATTCCGATCAAACAAACTCGTAAACACCGATTTCGATTAAAAGAGTCGTAAACTCCGATTACGATCCCTGTTTCCGATATGAATATATCGTAAACACTCGATTACGAACCAAAATTGTCGTAAACACCGATTACGACACAAGTACAGTCGTAAACACTCTTCGCCGGATCGTAAACACGATAAAAATCGATTCTTGAAATCGTAAACACGCAAACTATGCAGATCTTCAACCGAAGCAGTCGTAAACACCGAAGAACCCAGAAAAACGAATCGTAAACACGAAGATCAGCTGCAGCAGAACTCGTAAACTCTAAAAACCCTTCAAATCTTCAAAAACCAGCACTTTAACCCAGAAAACAGCTTGAATCAATATCGTGAGAGCCTCGAATCACAGATTCTTGGCTCTGATACCAATTGTAGGTCCGAAATCTAACCAAACACACGATATCTAATCACAAACGAGTGCGGAATCCTCGTATGTGATTGATTCAAGAAGAATAGTAGAAGAAGAGACTCAATCTAAGGTAAAGATTGAATCTTGAATGAACAATAACTACTATCTTGAACAAAAGAAGCTGATCGGAAACACAAAGAGAGAGAGCAAATCGTAAACAGTATTTCCAAGGCTTTGATTAATCATAAACATGAGGTGGTATTTATACCACCTCTTACAAACCCTTGGGCCAATCATAAACTCTAACAAGCCCAATCATAAACATAAATAATTGGCCCACATGGCCTAAAACATAAACCAAATAAGCCCAAAAACTAATGTTCATGCCTCTAAAATAACTAGCCCAACACTTTGCACACAAGAAAACTTGTCGGGTACAAAACCAGAAATCGTAAACTCTCTTCTTCTCTCTCTACAAAGTCGTAATCACCTCACTATCTCTAGAAATCATAAACCAAGGCCCCTTCTACAAGGAGAACCATTGGGGTTTATATAGGCACCCCAATGGGTTTACTATTGGGCCTCTTGAGTCATAAACCCACCCAATAGTAAACTCAAGCCCAAACATAAACTAATCTACATACAATAACCAAACTAGTCTACTAAACTAATGAAACCCTCTAAGCCCAGCCCAACATATTTAATATTACAAGCCTCATAATCTAGCCTCTACAATGATGCATATATGCAAAATGATTGTGTTGCATATATGCATCATCAATGTGTTGTGTTGCATATACGCAACATATAGTGTGTTGTGTATATACAATATGGTTGTGTTATGTATATGCAACATGATTGTATGTTGTTTATATGTAACATAAATGTATGTTGTTTATATTCAACATGACTATATGATGCATATATACAACATGATTGTATGCTGCACATATTCAACATGACAATATGTTGCATATACTCAACATGATTGTATGTTGTTTATATTCAACATGACTATATGTTGCCTATATGCAACATGATTGTATGCTACATATATTCAACATGATTGTATGTTGCATATACTCAACATGATAGTATGTTGCATATACTCAATATGATTGTATGTTGCATATATGCAACATGACTGTATGCAACATAACTGTGTATGTTTAATGCTTGTATGTAACAATAAAAACTACCTTGTAATATACAATTATCTAATAGAGTAGGCCAACAAATGATGACTTGAGTTTTTTCAATTTGTTGGCATTTTAAATCTTGTTTTCCCTGTAATACAGGAAAACACAAGTGCAGCCCCTACGTCTATACCAAGGCCTTTGGCTATATCAGCAGCAGCAACGAATCTGCTCTTACCAGAGCACCAATAAGTCGTGTAGTGGCTGTTAGTTCACCAAGTGAAGCTTATCCAATGAAAGCAATGTAAATACACATCCTTACGAATCTAAAAGGTGTAAGAACCTCACTCCTAATCCTGACTCAAGAACTGAAAATCAAACAAATTCACTTGTCAAATCGATCTATGATCCTAATTCATTAGCCCTGCTATTGGAATAATCAGTCCGTTAATTCTGCAACCCGATGATGATTTCACGTCTTAAATAAAAGCCCTAAACTTATAGCTTCGTGATACGCAACTGTATCCAGACACGAAATGAACTATTATATATACGTACCCAGTGAACATGGATATACAATTTCCAGGATCCATTTCGATGATAACGGCTAGGAATTTAATCGAGAATACAGTAACACCGCCTTGTTAAACTCCTAGGGTGATCCGAGACGTAACCCAGCTACAGCTGCACCACCAGGACAATGTTGGGTTATATAACAAATTATCACTTTAAACACGAGTACGCAGCGGAATTAATCCTATGAATTAATCTAACCAACCGGATAGACAACGTTTACCTTTTTAGCTCGGCAAGAGAAGAACCTTTAGGATTTGAAATAAATCCCTCTACGATCGTACACACGACACACCGATGTATGTATGCTAGTACTCGATCACGAACTCCTCTTGGTGAAGTAGGCTTTGGTCGAACCACACATGAAATCGAAACCCCTAGGGTTCTTTCTTGTTTGCCAAAAATTAGAGAGAGAAAGGAGAGAGATTAGGGTTTTTGCACTTTATCAGATAAATGCAGCAACTAAACCTTAAACCCAGAGGGTCTATTTATAGGTTTTACAAACTTGATAAACAAGTTAGGGATTGGGATGGGGACCATCCACGAATTCGGCCCTAAGGCCTTATCCCAATCCTTCTCTCAATTGTAGTCCAATTACAACTCTCTCTCATTACAACTAACACCCCTGTTAACAATTAACTGTCAGTTTTTAACGATTCCTCGTTAAATGTTCGTGATAAATATTAATTAACCGATTAATTAATATAAATACATTAGTGTCGAGACGTGTAACCCCGTAGGCTCAAATACTTTCCGGACATACGCTTATTAATACGTGATCATATCCCTACAGCTCCCACTTGAGCTCGTAATAATAAAGGTAATAACATTGGTTAGCGTCTAGCAACACGCCATTGCTCCCGGAAATATTTAAGTACAGTTTCTCAAAGTGTATTTAAATGGTACAGTCATTCACTATCCCTTTGTTACCGATACCGTTGTTAAATATGAATATGGATCAAGTCATTTCATACTTTAACGATTTTGTTTCTCATTCCACAACTAATTAAAGATTACCAAATTCAAAATCGAGACACATCTGGATTTCATTTGGGCATAGCCATGCAGACATCTTAATTAGTCCCAATGAGGGGCCCAGTGGTATCTGTTTCAACTTTTAAGCTGAAGGAACAAATCCTCTTGACTACACGTGTCCAGTCACATACTTCACTACACTTACTGAAAATAGCCCTTTTGTACCACCTTATTCAGGATAGTTAGAACTATATCAAGTAGGTGCAATCCATATATGCATGACCTGCTTGTATCTCAAGTCTAAGGATAAATGAAGCAACCATTTATGAATTTCACTTAATGACGACGATCCATAAAGTGACAATTCGCTAGTGGGGTTGTCCGATATGCATCTTATGACTATCATGTGAGTTTGGTGGGACCATCCATTATATATTCCAAGAATATTACCAATCACTCAGATTTGTCTTAGTTTAACTATATTCCCATATAGTTAATCGACAATGGACAATTTAGAATACTTGACAAGTACTCAAGGATTAAACATGCAAATATAGGACACAATTTACTATTAAATGAAATCAAACATATCAAGTACTTTATTTCATTATATAAATAGAAATTGCTTAACATCCCTTATCCAAATACCGAACATCAGACATACATGATTTAACTAGCTAATTTAAGTCCCATGCCCTCGGCATGCCTTTCAAGCTTCGGCCTCGACAAAGCTTTCGTGAAAGGATCAGCTAAGTTAATATCTGTGTGAACTTTGAGTAATCTGATTTCACCTAGTTCGATCTGCTCACGAACATAGTGATATCTCCTAGCATAGTGTCTGGCGCCCTTCTGAACTCCAGGTTCTTTGGCTATGATTAATGCACCAGTATTATCACAGTACATATCAATAGGCAAGTTACTTGTAGGGATCACATCAAGCCCACAAATAAACTTCCTTATCCAGACTGCCTCCATTGCAGCTTCCGAAGCAGCAATGTACTCAGACTCTGTTGCAGACATAGCAACTGTGGTTTGTTTCTTGCTTTTCCAATCCACAGCGCCTCCATTCAGAACGAAGACGTACCCAGACTGAGACTTCGTGTCATCTCTATCAGTCTGAAATCCAGCATCGCAGTATCCGGTCACTTTGAGCTCTTGATCTGGATTTCCCCCATATACCAAAAACAAATCTCTAGTAGCCCGTAGGTACTTGAGAATGGTCTTAACAGCAGTCCAGTGACTTTCACCTGGATTCTGTTGAAATCGGCTAACGATATTTTGCGCAAACGCTATATCAGGTCTAGTGCATCTTACCGCATACATTATAGAGCCTACAGCCGAAGCATAAGGAACTCTTTGCATACGCTTCACCTCATCAGGTGTAGAAGCACCTTGTTTGACCGATAGACCAAGTCCTTCCTGCATAGGTACTATACCACGCTTGGAATTCTCCATCTTGAATCGCTTCAAGATCTTATCAATATAAGCACTTTGACTTAGTCCAATCAACCGCTTAGTTCTATCTCTATAGATCTTGATTCCAAGAATAAATGCTGCTTCTCCCAAGTCTTTCATGGAAAAACACTTTCCAAGATGGGATTTTACATCTTGCAACATTGGAATGTGTTTTCCTATATCAATATGTCATCTACATATAAGACAAGGAAAGTAACATTACTCCCACTAGCTTTGCGATATACACATGGCTCATCAGGGATCCTGAACGAAACCAAACTTTTTGATTTCTTCATCAAACCGTTTATTCCAACTCCTCGATGCTTGCTTTAGTCCATAAATGGACCTTTGAAGCTTACATACTCGGTTGGGATGTTGTGGATCAATGAACCCTTCAGGTTGATCCATATAGACTTCTTCATCCAAGTAACCATTTAAGAAGGCAGTCTTAACATTCATTTGCCATATCTCAAAGTCATAGTACGCTGTTATGGCTAAGAGAATCCTAATAGCTCTAATGTCAGCTACTGGTGAAAAGGTCTCATCATAGTCAACGCCAAAACGTTGAGTATAACCTTTCGCCACGAGACGAGCTTTATAGGTGTGTACATTTCCATCCATGTCGGTCTTCTTCTTGAAGATCCATTTACTCCCAACGGTCTTCGCGTTAGGAGGAAGATCAACCAAGTTCCAAACTTGATTATCTCTCATGGATTTCATTTCCACGTTCGCAGCTTCAAGCCATTTGTCAGATTCCGGATCTGATAATGCAGCTTTGAAGTTCGGAGGCTCATCGAGATCTCCTGATACGTTCTCCTCGGATTCGACTAGACCAATCCATCTATCCGGATTACGTACGACCCTTTCGGATCTTCGAAGTGGAATCGCAACATCATCGACTTGAGGTTCATCACCTTGAACATTCCCCCCCCCCCCAAGTTGATGATTGCTAGTTGTTTCAGAAGGTGACACATCTTCTAGTAGTTCTACAATTCTCCCACTGTTCTCTTGAGCTATAAAATTCTTTTCAAAGAATTCAGCATATCGAGCAACACGAACAGTATTTTCGGAAGGATTGTAAAAGTAGTAACCCATTGTTTCCTTTGGGTATCCCACGAAGATGCACTTAGTAGTCCTGGGTTGTAGTTTGTCAGGCGTATCACGCTTCACAAGTGCCTCACATCCTCAGACTCTTAAGTAAGACAACACAGGGACTTCTCCATGCCACAATTGATGCGGTGTCTTTTCAACCTTCTTGGTTGGAACCATATTTAGAACGCGTATAGCGGTTTCTAGAGCAAAATCCCAATCTAATGATATTGGGAGAGTTGTAAGGTTCATCATCGACCTTACCATTTCTAGTAAGGTTCGATTCCTCCTCTCAGAGACTCCATTATGCTGAGGAGTGTAAGGAGGAGTAAGCTGTTGGACAATTCCACACGCTTTAAGATAATCCTTAAACTCTTGGCTTAAGTATTCTCCACCACGATCCGATCGAAGGATCTTGATGGTCTTTCCGAGTTGATTTTCTACTTCGTTCTTGAACTCTTTGAATGTTTCAAACACTTCATGTTTATGTTTAAGCAAGTAAACATAACCATAACGGCTGAAATCATCCGTGAAAGTCACGAAGTAGCTAGCACCTTTTCTTGACACATGTCTAAATGGGCCACAAACATCAGTATGAATGAGTCCAAGTAGTTCTTTAGCCCTGTGCGGCTTGTTCGGAAAGGGTTTTCTTGTCATCTTTCCTGAGATACAGGAAACACATTTATCAAATGATTCATCATTTGATTGTAAGATCCCTTCACGTTGAAGTCTTTCAATGCGGTTTTTGCCAACATGGGCAAGATGACAATGCCAAAGATAGGTAGAGTCCAAACTTGTTTTGGCTCGTTTGCTAACAGTGAACATTGAATTATTTGAAACACAACCACGCATATCAATTTCATAAATGCCATTACAAGGAATAGCATCAAAATAATGAACATTATTTTTAGAAACTGAAATACCGATATTATTAAATGCATTAATAAATCCTTGGTTTTTCAACAAAGAAACTGAAATTACACCTCTAGTAATAGAAGGTGCATAATGACAATTGTCTAATACAATAATTAACCCAGAAGGCAGAATTAAATGATATTCTCCTATAGCTTCTACAGCTGCTGGCAAACCATTTCCCACGTACAACTGCAAAGCCCCAGGCTTCAGTTTCCTCCTCTTTCTAAGACCCTGTAACGAATTACAGATGTGAGTTCCACAGCCAGTGTCATACACCCATGAATCACACTTAGAAAAGGAAAATAATTTAATTGTGAAGATACCTGAAGTACTAGTCCCACTAGTATTCTTTCTCTTCTTCATCAACTCAGCTAGATAGGTAGGACAGTTCCTCTTCCAGTGTCCAACTTCACCACAATGGTGACAGATCTGGTCTTTAGCCGGATGCTCTTTTGCGGCCGGAGGGGTTTGCTTGGTTTTAGGAACAAACGCAACTGCCTTGCCTTTTCCTTTACCATCATTCTTGCCCTTCGCCTTTTGTAGTCGTTTAGCCTTTTGGATCTTTCCCCCCTTGATCATAAGAACTTGGGGTGTTTTAGTGGCCTTATTAGGAATCGTTTTTTCATACTCGACAAGCATAGCATGAAGCTCAGGTATAGTCTTAGTCATACTATGCATGTTGTAGTTGCACACAAAACCCTCAAAATCCTTCGTAAGAGATTTGAGGATCATGCCAACTGCCACAGCCTGATTATACCCATAATTAAGCGATTCCAATTTGTCAAAGTAGCTCTTCATCTTGAGCACATGACTACTGACCAATTTACCAGTTTCAAGCTTCAAGTCGTGGAGTTCCACAACTAGGTTGATGGTTTTAGGAACAAACGCAATTGCCTTGCCTTATCCTTTACCATCGATTCTTGCCCTTCGCCTTTTGCAGTCGTTTAGCCTTTTGGATCTTTCCCCCTTGATCATAAAAACTTGGGGTGTTTCAGTGGCCTTCTTAGGAATCGTTTTTTTCATACTCGACAAGCATAGCATGAAGCTGAGGTATAGTCTTAGTCATACTATGCATGTTGTAGTTGCACACAAAACCATCAAAATCCTTCGTAAGAGATTTGAGGATCATGCCAACTGCCACAGCCTGATTATACCCATAATTGAGCGATTCCAATTTGTCAAAGTAGCTCTTCATCTTGAGCACATGACTACTGACCAATTTACCAGTTTCAAGCTTCAAGTCGTGGAGTTCCACAACTAGGTCGAACAATTCAACACCAGCTTGTTTTTCATACATCTTCTTTAGCTCTTTGATCATATCACAAGGTGTATGAAATTCGTATTGCTTCTGAAGATCGGGAGTCATACTCGAGATCATCATGCAAGCAACCTCATCGTATCTGCTATACTCTGCATTATAGAACGCTTTCTCTTGATCAGAAGCATTAGCAGCTGGCTCGGTCGGCCAATAATTTTCAAGGACATCGGTCCTCCGTTCAACTCTAAGGACAATCCTCAGTTGACGGTACCAGTCATTGAAGTTTGATCCATTCAGCTTTTCTCTTTCAAACATTTGACGAAAAGCATGACCAACATTGTTTTGAGTAGGGTTTGTTGCCATCTACAAAACAGATTAAGTTCAAAAATCACTATTTTCGATAATCTTTTCCTTAATAAATTTAATTACCCAATGTTTAAACATTTTAAACAATTAAGCTTATTAAGGCTAGGATCCAATTGACATGCCATCATTTCATCAGTTGATCTGCTAGAAATGATGCACTCAAAAGGTAAGTGACGATCAATAATTGTACTCCAAGTACAATTCCTAGATTTTATGGGACCTACAAATAATACTTGTGAATCTTGCACCAAGTAATTTGTAGTCATGTTTCATCCCATCTTTTGCCACGGGCCAAGGGTCTCACCGCTTAGCTCGCTTTAAGTCGTCCAACTAAGAACGCACAAATTGTCCACCATTGTGTACCAATGAGTGGGAATTTGCCATGTAAATGCCATTTTACCATTGTGTACCAATGAGTAAGATGACATCCACAAGTGTCCTTTTCAAGGTGGATGGCAAAGACTTAAGTTTGGTTTGGGTCAAAACAATTTTGATGTGTGATCAAAATGTTATGTGTGAAGATTCATGCACATCTTCATCACATAATGTGTTTATAAAATTCTTAGTTTGTCTTCCAAGTTAAAAGAGCTCGGTAGCTCCATTTGCAACACACAAAGAAGCGTAGGGGTGAGGTTGGCACTTTTGCAATTAAAAACCTACCCACTTTAGGGAAGCAAGGTGACCTGACTTATACCTCTCTTAGAGTGTGTTCAAATGGGTGAGCCGGTGTTTCTTTTGAGTTTTAGGACACAAATTTTATTTTATAAACAAAATCATATTTCAATAGATATTTAAGCAAATTTCGATTTTCATAAAACAAATTTGCAATAAAACCTTTTATTATGTCAGAATTATCACAAATAATCACATAATCTTAGGGTTTCTAATTATCTAACATAATTTTAATTTTAATCCTCTTTGATCTAAGTAATAACCACGAACGATTTGCATGAAACATCATGGTTTTTACTTCCTTTTAACATTTAAAATAAATGTACAACATGTTAACTATCAAATAACAAAAACTTGGGTTCTTAATTTTAGATCACAAAATCAAATTTTTAGACCTAAAATTAGGGTTTCCGATTCGGCTAGAGGTTTTCGACCCGTTATATAGTTTTCGATCGGAATAAGGGTTTCCGAACGAGAACATCACTTTTAGATTAGGGTTTACGATCGAAACATGTGTTTCCAATCGAAACTAGGGTTTCCGATCGAAACTAGGGTTTCCGATCGAAAAACTAGGGTTTCCGATCGGGACTAGGGTTTCCGATCGGAAAACAAGGGTTTCCGATCGGTAGTAGCCTGCGGGTCGAAAAGTGGTTTTCGATCGGGTCGAAAAGCAGTTTTCTATCGAATTTTTGAGTTTTTTCGTTTTTACCAATTTGCGAAACCTTTTCCAATTGTAAAACACGATTTTTCATTGGATCGAAAAGCAAGAATCTGATTTGTTTACCCCCCCTTCCAAGTTTTTATCCCCGGTAATTAAATAAAATCATAGGTGGCTCGTGATACCACTGTTGGGTTATATAACAAATTATCACTTTAAACACGAGTACGCAGCGGAATTAATCCTATGAATTAATCTAACCAACCGGATAGACAACGTGTACCTTTTTAGCTCGGCAAGAGAAGAACCTTTAGGATTTGAAATAAATCCCTCTACGATCGTACACACGACACACCGATGTACGTATGCTAGTACTCGATCACGAACTCCTCTTGGTGAAGTAGGCTTTGGTCGAACCACACAAGAAATCGAAACCCCTAGGGTTCTTTCTTGTTTGCCAAAAATTAGAGAGAGAAAGGAGAGAGATTAGGGTTTTTGCACTTTATCAGATAAATGCAGCAACTAAACCTTAAACCCAGAGGCTATTTATAGGTTTTACAAACTTGATAAACAAGTTAGGGATTGGGATGGGGACCATCCACGAATTCAGCCCTAAGGCCTTATCCCAATCCTTCTCTCAATTGTAATCCAATTACAACTCTCTCTAATTACAACTAACACCCCTGTTAACAATTAACTGTCAGTTTTTAACGATTCCTCGTTAAATGTTCGTGATAAATATTAATTAACCGATTAATTAATATAAATACATTAGTGTCGAGACGTGTAACCCCGTAGGCTTAAATACTTTCCGGACATACGCTTATTAATACGTGATCATATCCCTACAGACAATTCCCGGTTCCTAAGTTCACCACTCAAAGTGCCAAATTCGAGCTAGCAAAGGATTTGATCGACTCACGAAAGAGAGCAGATCTAGAGATAAATTTCATAAAAGTTCTCTGTGGTTTTCATTCATATTTTTGGGATACATAACTTGAAGAAAAAAAACCAACCCATGATCCTTACAAATAGAAAACTACTCGCATACTACGTAACTGCTAGTTCATGGGTTGTCTTCTTGGAAATTTAATTACATTGTAATTAAAGACTAAAAATAACTAAAGATAAAGTCAAATTAAACGGAAGGACATCAAACTAATTCGCATGGACCTTGGGCTTCAAATAGTTATTGAACTGGAATCACGTATGAGTATCACAAAAACGGGTTCGGATCTTGCATCAGTACTATCCATCGAAGTCATAGGGTTTACATCGCCATCTCGAATAGTAGCGTTAGAATTCACACGATCATGAACATCCAAAAGGAACAATCGAACTCAATAATAATCATGAATTACGAGTCATAATAAGTGAATTGAAATCGGATCGGAAGTGAGAACTACCTGATCCCTGTAGAGGAGGAAGTGGGTTTAGCGACGGAGCAAGTGACTAAGAAGGGACCTTTTGTTGTTGTGCTTCTTCTCATTATCGGTGAAATCACGTCGCCGGAAATCACCCGAGGTAGGATTGTTGCTGCTGTAGAGTCGTCGGAGGGTGGTCCCGGGGGACGGTGGTCGTCGGGTTCGCCGGATCTGGGGAACGGTTGAAAGGTTGCTGTTAATTGATTAATTGAAGAAGAAGAGGAGAAGGGTTTGGCTAGAACTAGAAGGGGGAGGCGTGAACAAAGAAAAGCGTAATTAGGGTTTTTTAGGTTTTCAGGATAAGAGGGGTTTTTAGGTGAACCTTACCCTAATAAGAGATACCAAATGATTAAGAGTCATTGATGTGTGAATTGGGGTCTATAAAAGTAGTCAAGTTTTATAAGATATCCAATTAAGGTATCAAGTTACACATAGGGTATTTATTCGTCGTGTGTAATATAGTGTTGGTAAGAACCGGATGTCAATATGTTAACGCACTGTTCGGGCTCGCGATACTAAATCTTTATTAATATTTAACCAAAAAGAGATTTTGATTTTTTGATTAAATAAACTAAAGGAATTTTGATTTTTTATTAAATAAACTAAAGGGACTTACAACTAAGAAAGCATAGTAACGACCTCGAAAGCTAACTAAGAAAGCATAGTAAGGACCTCGAAAGCTAACCAAGATCAAATGGTGGAGAAAGAACCACCTAGACGTTGAATCGCAATGCTAACATGCTAACCCTCATGAATGACCTAGACCAATGAAACCACTATCCAATAAACCAAATCCTATCTGAGATGTCTAATTAATAAACAACTAATTACTTGAAACCAAACTCCTAAATCTCTATAGGCACATCATAGAAACTTAGAACCAATAATGAAGAACAAAGAGTATCCTATGCTAAAATACTAAGATGAAGTAACTAAATATCATAGGGTGTTTAGTCCCATAACCCTAGAACCAATAATATCATAGACAATACAAGCAATCCTAAAAATATAAAGCAAATTATCTAAAAACCAATTGAAAACCTAGAAATTCCCTAAACCACGAATAAATGACACAAATTACGCTAACAACCTATAACCACCAAACAATGACTAGGCAACAAACTAGCATGCATATGTAATCATCCAAAAACAAACACATGGGAAGAAACCTATAAATTCAGTTACCATCATTGATTAGTCACTATCTATCTGAGTTTGTTTCCTTTATTTTAACAATTAAATAAAAGTAATGGAATCAATTAAACGTATGTGAGGTGTTACCCAACCCCAAAACCACACTAATTAATGATGAAAACCAAATCACAACAGGTTTATGCAATCGAATTCAATCAATCAAAAGACAATTCTACTAAAATCAACAAAGTCATTAGTCAAAGTCATATATGAAAGTCAAACATTATTAACTTATAACAATAAAGGTGACCATGCATGATGAAACCTGAATAAAGGTGCATGATTGGTGATAAATCTATAATAAAGTTGCTTGATTTAGATTAATGGATGCATGATAGACTATAAAGTTGCAAACTTGATGATTAATTGCATGTGGAATAATTTATGGAAATTATTTACGTGAATTATCGTGTAATTGGGACATTAGGTCAATGAGATGGTCATGTATGCAAGTGTAAACCTATGATACGACTTGAAATATGCTAAACATGAATCTATGTGGCTTAACATGTATTAACAAGGTGGTTTTAACATGAAATTGATTTACATGCAATAATATATATTTTTTGGAAAAATAAATAATCATGTAACGCATGTATATGATCATTGGCTATGTGTTTGCATGATATTAGTCAATTCGGTTAGAAGTTTTACGTATGTACAAGTCCATAGTCACTTGTATCGATGGGAACGACAAGTCTTTGTAAGATCCCCCCGTCGAGCTTACATTGTATTTATATATGGGATAATGTCGTAACGAATCGTGATGTACCTATATTTGTTGCTATATGACATGTTATATGTGATATATACGTGTTAGGTCAATATTAGAAAACCTAAATCGATCACCAATGTGCATTCGAGTTAACTTGTCTATTGTCTGCACGTTGTCGGGACGGTCGGTCAACACAATTAACGCTCACACTGATATGTGTCTTAAGTGAAGTCTAAGGGATTCACTACTATTGTTGGTTAACTATTTGGATTACTAAATTTGCACCCTAAGGTGAGTTCATACCCCATTTTTTAACTGTTTACGCTTTTGGGGGGAGAAGACATACGGTAACTTCGGTTTTGCAACTTAACTTGATGTTATATACTAAATCTTTATAAACTATGGATCGACCTGTTTGCTCTGAAAGTCCTTATGCAATTGTGAACCATGAATAATTAATAAGGGGGAATTATGAGGTAGATCTACTGGCCTAACAAGCCCTACTCGACCACTAGGAGTGGTGCAGGTATTATATTATCTCTAGGTTGACCATACTCGCAAATGGTATGGTTAGAGGCTAAGTAGCGGTCAGTAATGGTGTCACGCTAATGCTATGGTATTATAAAAATCTTATGGACTAGCTATCCACGGGTATATACATCAACTTTTCAGGAAGAAGTCTGTACTTGGATTATGTCTCGTTGAGGGTAACAAGTTATTTAACAGTTTTTGATAAATATATATATATCTGCACTAACCTTGCGTTGACACTTTTTAGTATGTTTCTTCTCAGGTCCTTAGGAGGTACGCTAAGGAGCACATTTAGGATCATTCATTTGTCTGATTTGCGTGGGTTGTAAACACTAATCTATCTATTGTCGTCTTGGACAAAAAAGACATTTGGAACTGTTTGTTTAATCGTCGCTTCCGCTAAAACTTAATTAAACTTTGATGAAATGCTTTCGCTGACTTTTGTGAACTTTGGTTAACTCTGATAAACTATTTTAGAACTTCAAACGTTGTTGGTAAATTTATCAGTAGACCCATAATTCAGTAACTCCAATATAACATATTCAAGACTCATTGTGATAAAGTCAGCTACCCTGATTTCTTAAACAATAAGAGTTTGAGTGGAGCTGCATTAAATTTTCGATACAAGATTATTATTCATTCAAGAACGTACAAGTAGAGGAAACTAAGTCCTTGTATTGAAAACATTCATGATATGCTTGAGGATCCTATAACTAAAGGCCTATCCTCATAAGCCTCTTTTAAGAGCTCATAATAAAGACGAGGTATACTAGCGACCAAGCATATCATATCATGAATGACTAATTATTAATTTTTTCTCCTACATTTTGATTTGTTTTGACTCTAAATATGTTACGCATGCCTAACATGACATATAGAAAGTTATGTACAAAGCAACGTTAAGGGCTTAATCTTCAATTATTCTAAAACTACGTTTAGTTTTAGATTTGGGATTGTAGTATGATTGATGAGGGTCTTGAGTTGGATAATCAATTCTATGACTCTACCTTTCTGCTACAATTTTGATTAATGAGTATTAACTTCTGATGAGACTTATATACAGTGGCGGACATAGGTAGTGGGCTACGGGTTCGCCCGACACCCATGAATTTTTCCCGCGGTGTGCTATTTTTCCGGTTTTTTACGAACCGAACCCCAAGAAATTTTGTGACCGAACCCCATAGAATTTTCACCGACCCTCAACATAAAAAAAAATTATATATGTTTAAATTTTTTTAAAATCACTAATAATTAATAATCATAAATTAGAAATCTATTCAAAAAACTATAAAAAAAAAACAATCTATATAAGTAACTATATTAATAGAAATTAAATAAAGGCCCACTTCTAATGTGTAGGCCCAAAAAAAAAGGAATTCTTGACTTGGGCTTGTGGTCCCTGGTCGGTCGCAGAAGAAACAAAGAGCGGGAGGATTGGGATTTGGGAGTGTCAGCGACCGTGCGATCAGCCATTCAGCCGATCAGAATTTCGATCGACGGTCGACGGAGCCTGGAGATCACACGGATCTTCGATCGAAGACGTTCGCCATTGTCCGCCGCCCGCCGGAATCAAGCCACCCCCGCCGGTTCTCGCCTCGCCTCCTTCTTCTTCCGCGGTTTGTTCTAACTTTTTTATATTAAGTTGGGGAATGACGAAGTTTGTTCTAACTTTTTTATATTATTGTCTTGTTTTGTAATTTTGTTATCGAATGCCGATTGATCCATCACCGACCCGACCCGACCCGAACCTCACCGAAACGCTCTAAAAAATTATTTGTATATAGGGGGACGATAAAAAAGACAAAAAAAATGTATATAGGGTGGACGAACAAAAAAGATTTACACACCGAAAAATTCCGAACCCCATAAAAAAAATTCCTGGGTTCGCCACTGCTTATATAATAAGTCATTATAAATGATCACTTGGCCAATCTGTGGCTCAAGTCATTATTTATTCTTAAATGATCATTTTTGTTTTCTAAATGATATTTATTCGATTGACGTAAATGTCCTTACTAAAACTAATTATGGTTTCCCATTGAATGTATATATATATAGAGGTATTAGGGAGGGATTGAACACCATCATATCACCACATCTAAATTGTGGCCACCTCTCTCCTTCTCTAGAATTCGTGTGTTCCACCTTAGTCATCCTAACCATACACCCTAAACAAGAACTCGATTAAGAGCAAGAACTCTTCTACAAACATGATTGCGGTTGCTATGCTATCAGATAATCATTATATCTTCTGTTATGTTTATTATCATGTTAGAGGAGTCGTCCATCGTTTTCATTTCTTTGTGTCTAAGTATAGGTGTAGTTGTAGTGTTGTTTTCATTTTTTTGTGTCTAAGTATAGGTGTAGTTGTAGTGCTATTGTATGGCCTGCGTGGTGTAGTTCCCCATAATGTAATCCTCTGTCGTGCGGTACTAGTTTGTTAGTGTGTTTTTATAAAACTGACCGTTAAAAAAAAAAATTAAATATAGACTTTTTGTTAAGTTACCAAATATATCATATCAAAATCTTAGCAGGCCGATTAAACTGAGAATATAAGGAATTTGCAGTTTAAAGATTTTAACCTCCGATTCAAGCTAAGCTCGCCTGGTAACCAATTTGATAATTTGAGACAAAGAAAATATATGCGTCTTTTGATAATTATCCCTGCAAGAAACACCCTATAGCCATAGTCATATATAGTCAACGTTTGTTGACGGTTATTGCCATACTCCTTTTTTTTCTTCTTTTTTTAAACTTTTTTTCCTATTCTTTAAATAAGAATCTCCGGCCCAAACTACCAACCGTATAATACGCGTACCAAGTTGACAATTTTATTACACACATGTAAATACACGTCCCACCATGTTAACTATATATTATATAATAATAATAATATATCTTGAAAATAATAAACACTACACTTATATCATTTCCCAATATATCACGTGACTACCTTGCATAGTATCTATATCTCATTTCAATATCTAATATATTTAGTGTACACATCATCTTTTGTGTCACGTGCATGCCACGCCCGATCACCTTGCAACCAAATCTTTTCCGACGAGTTAAATGGCCATTGGATAAACATAATCATACCATTAACGGATGACTCAATTCAATGCCAATTGCATCATTGATTGTCGATGCACCGATTCCGGGATCGTTCACTTGCGACTGGTAGTCCATCGTCGAAGCTGCTTCTGTCCATAAGCCAGAGTCGTCAAACTCCGGCAGGTTAGCGTTCAAGTTTCCGTTTGATAGTACTCTGGGTTCCATGTCGTTAAGATCCTTCGGCATCATCCTCACACTTTCAACTTTGATCTGCTGCTGATGATGCATGTAAAGTTGTATCTGCCGTTGGAACTCATTTTGTTTCTTCATCTGATCGATTGCACGGTGGTACCTTGCGGCTGGCGGTGGCGGCGGGGTCTCATCCGGAAGGTTTACGTGGGCATTGGGTCCGTACAGCCTCCGTGCGGCGGCGTCATAAGCTATAGCGGCTTCACGGGCGGAGTTGAAAGTCCCGAGCCACACACGGCTGCCGCGGTTGGGCTCACGGATCTCCGACACCCATTTCCCCCATGTCCGCTGGCGGACACCTTTGTAGGTGCAGGAGGAGTTGTCCGGACCACCTTTGCCTCTCATGCATCCTTTCCTTGAACTCGCTTGAGCCGTCCTCCGCTCGTGTTTCTTCCCACCGCCGGCGCTGATCAGAGAGGTTAACATTGTTGAAGATATGTTTTTTCTGAGTTGGGTGTGACTTGTGAGTAGTGAAGGGGAGCGAGCGCGCACGTGACTTTATAGGGCAGAGGTGGAGAAGTAGATAAGTGTGTGCGTCTTAAATTCCCCGTTACGAGGGTACGTGTCTTTGTGGAAGGAGAGTGAAAATGTGAAATGGCAACGCCTGGCATTGCACACGTGTGCTTAGAGAGTCGACATGTTTTTCATCATCACCACGTTCTAAGTTATGTAATCTCTTTTGTTACTCGATTGTTTCTCGCTCATGTTTTCAGGGATAGTTATGTCATTGTATTATATAACTTGTTACAAAACGAGTGGTTGACCCCGCGTGTTGAGGGTGGACAATCTATTTTTATGATCGCACTAGTTAGTTGTCGGGGCGGTTCAATATGTTAAACAACTCAAGCTAAGGTTTAGGGTTTTAAAATTTTAAAGCATCTAATTTTTTAAGAAAAGTCCACACATATTGGGCCTCCACTTTTTTTTTTTTTTTTTTTTTTTTTTTTTTGCCAAGAACAATAAGTAAAATAGCACTCCACGCTGGCTCAACTGTCCAAATAATACAAATGCATGGGGCGGTGGAGAACCGGAGATGTTAAAGGCTCAATCAAAAAGTTTCTTTGGGGGATTAAACAGAGCAAGTAAGTGTAGTGTTGCATCTGGGAAGAAGTGAAGATGAGATGATGAGAAATTAGAGATTTGGTTACAACTGAAAGTAAGTGTAGGCTCAATCAAAAAGTTGCTTTAGGTTCTCTTGAGGCCATATGGCCCCTGACAAGCCTATCATTTGCTTCAACTGTCTGTCCAGTTGTTCCTGTCCAGCCAGTTGTAGCGGTTCCTCATACGAGCATGGTGCCTTTTGATGTTATGCGGTGACCACTGGCTCCTGCTTCTACAGGACCAGTTACGTCTACCATTACCACTTATGTTGCTACGCCCTCGAGCGTTCCCCCACCTTCGGCTGGGTTACCCATGCCGTGGACAACTATGCCTTAGAGGCCTCCTCCTCCTTTATATCAACAATCGTTACTCCCTCCTACACAATCAGGGTACCCTCCGTTACCCTATGTGGTTCCGTTCCCGTTTCCTCCTCCTTTCTCGGCTATCTTTATTAATGAATGGTGGATTGAGCAGCAATGGAGTGTACGCCTGTATGAACAGTTCCTTGGGGACTATTCATTGGGGACGATGCACAATGTATTTCATCCTTATCAACAATTTCAGAAGACTTGAAGTTGTGATTATCTCTTTTCTTTTAACCTGACTAACATAAATAATCTTGGCGCAAAGTGTCTCTTTGAGACTCCAAAATATATGTTTTGAAAATGTTTTTCATATCTTGTGTCGATCAATCGAAAACAAACAAGAAATAAAATCTTTTATGGCTTTTACAAAGTTTATGCTAAAACACACCAAAAATCTATTTGCTTTTCTGAAATGAAATATAAAATGCAATACAGAATCAGACTCTATTTTTGATTTTGCGAGAAAGATCACGACGCGAGATCATATCATACATAACGCATCTAGCACATTTTAATTTCGGCCTCATTCAACATGCAAGCTAAGGCAATCGCAAATACAACATTTAAGTTTATTTCAGCACGAACCAATCATATTTATCATTTTCAGATATGCTTAAGGTAATATTATCATGCACTGATAACTCGCCTTCCATTCTATCAAAAATACCGGCAAATCGATCATCATGTTTATCATATAGAAACAATTTTCTTAGAGATTTAATCATCCATGACGAGTCGTTTAAAAATAGAGCAGAACCTCAAATACCTAGCAATCAGGTCAGTCTTATGGACACGCAGAGATAGCCCACGTATTTGAGAAAAATAAGAAAGCAAACCAAGTTGAATTTGTATAATTCAACAACAATCAGGTCGGTACTCCCGTACACGCAGAGAAAGTCCATAGAATTATACGAAACACCAAGAAAAATAAAATAGAACCTCAAACGAACAACAATCAGTTCGATCTTCCGATACGTAGAGAAAATCCGATTGTTTGAGAAAATAAAAAAAATCAAACAAGTTTAAATCTTTCAAAAAGTAAAAATGCATTCATCAGGGTATATCTTTTTTTGTCAGAATCATCACACAACATTCATCAAGAAGCAATTAACCAAAGATCATCAGGCAAGCTTTATTTTTATATCTCACTTGCAGATATCAGATTAGTCATCCACATTCACAGATTATGCAAGAACCTATAGCCTTTAGACTTAATCTATCCATGGCAGATAAAGTATATGCTGATGTACTATCATCTCTCGCTTGGTCGGGTCAGTTTCTCAATCTTTCATTTTTTTATATTTTCCCACTTTCTCCCCCCTAGAATTCAACAAACTCTATGTTTTGAATTTTCTAAATTTTCTCCCCCTAAAAATATGAACGAAAGGAAAAAGGAATAACAAAAATGAAAAAGATCGATCAACACTTGACACATTTTTGAAAATGATATTTGTGAGATTAGTTTTCTAAAGCTAGGAACGATGCAATTTAACTTAAAACAATCATGAGTATTCCACTGTTAGCAATCTTTCAATCACTAACAGTTCTTCTTGAAATACCTGCTGGCACCAAATAAAACATTAGTTGCTTTAGATCTACCCTATTCAACAGCATCGGATCGCCTGGTGTCTTCCACATAGTCTTTGTTGGCCTTGGAAACAATCTTTGGTTTTCATATCAATGATGATGAAATTTTTTGACCAGAACCTTTAACAGTTTCAACCGACATCTTTAACCAAGATGACTTACGAGTTTTTTTGAACTTAGGCGACCATGGTTCATAATTTTTTTAACCATTTCCATCCACATATTTTGCATTGTTGTGGACATATGCAGTCGTAGGACAATGAGCAACAAAATGTCCAGGTTGACATGCATAACAAATTCTTACAAAAATTTGATATGAATTTGAAAAATTCTTTGAATGCGTATATGATGAAGAATTATCAGAACCAAAATGATCAAGGAAATCATCATAAGAATCATACCACGGAGATTTACTCCGTGAAGAAACTTTGAATTCAGATGAAGAACCTCCAGAAATAATAAGAAATATTCTTGGAATATAAAGCAACATCTTGCTTCTTCTGAGATTGTGATCCTTCACCTTCTTATAACTTTCTTTCTTCTTTTGATGTTGAGATTGAACCGACACCTCCTTAAGTACAAATCCTAGCCCTTTGTGCTTAACCAGATGATTTTAAAAATTCAACTTGAGAACTACAAGAAGCACTTGTTTGATGTGCTCGTTGATTAAAATTTACTTTAATCTCCAGTTTAATGTTCTTATGAACTAATGACTTAGCAACTTCGACTTCAGATGATGTACGAACATAATTACCAGACACACTTTTGTAAAAAACAACTTCATCTTCCAGTAATAATGAATCAGATGTAAACTTTGGAGCTTCACCAATATTCACTTTCTTCTTTCCAGACATAGATTTCTTTTTCTTTTCAGACACAGGAATTGCAAAATTAGAATAATCGTTCATTCCTGCTTTTGGATCGAGAGGAACAAACAAAAATTCAGACATATTCACTGGTGCAAGAACCGTATGAAGATCAACTTCCCTTGCACTTTCTTCACTTCTTTCCTTCTTGTATAGAAAATTTAAAAATGTCGGGGATAAATTGCAATTTTTAGTTTGTCTCTGCAAATCCAGAATCTCTAATTTTAATTAAGAAATCTATTGTTGAGCAGCAAATAACTCTTTTTGAGAAGCAATGAATTCTTCAGACATCTCATTATATTCATATTTATGTTGTCTTCTCAATTCACACTCTTCAAGAAGTTCTTCAGTGATCTTTTCCCATTTCGTCTTAAAAATATCAACATCCTTTGTTAACACATCATTCTTGTCACGAGTGAGAAGATTTTCAGCTCTTAGCTTTGCAACTTCATGAAATTAAACACACGAAAGTAGAAACCCTAAGCCTCATCATCTTCTTCTTCCTCCTCAGACTCATCTTCGATGTTCAGTTCCACCTTTAGCCGGGCACAAACTTGGTTATGAGCTGCCAGTTTTTTTTATTTATGTGAGAGGTATCCATGTTAACCAGCTTGTAGTACTTGAGCTTCATCTTGTTTTTCTCGATAGCTAACAACTGATTCAGGTATTCCTGCCTGCTTTCGACTACTGAACTAAGGTTTGAATAAAAACGGTTCCGACTTTCCTCAGTACTTGAGGAACCAGCAGTACCTTTATTTTTCTTTTCCTTTTCAGCTGCTTTGGACGCTTTTCTACCGGGTGGGCGTGTAGGAACAGATTTTTGAGCAGGCTCCTCCTCATTCCGAGGAGGCTCCTGCCCCTCTTGAATACCCCCAGCATTATCATCATTGATGAGGATAGGTCAAGACCGGACATGCAAGTGTCCTGGCATCTACACTTTCGATGGTAAAGATCCCGAGATCAAGTGTCACACAGAGAATGAGCTGGAAGCGATGCAGTTGCAGATGAACAAGATGCAAGTGCATCCGACCAACTCATGAAGATGCGACTTCAGAGGCTCTATAAATAGTTCTTTTACTCATTTGCAATGTAACTTCTAATTCCAGAAAATACACATTTACTGTGTGTTTCTCCCAATTGTAAACAAATACTTGAGATATCAACAAATTTCTAGATTCATCGATTATTCTTCTTAGATTAGCTGGTTCCTAGTTGAATTATAATCTCTCATTTACATACGGTGGGATTTTGTGGTTCATCAATTGGCGCCATCCGTATTCTCAGGAATTGGTGAAAAATGGATAAGCAATCGGATGAGTCAGTGAAGAAGAAGTCCATTTTTGATCTAGAAGGAACACCGAAGAACATTCATAGTTCGAATGGATCAGCTGGAAAACCTAGTGAAAAAGTCTCGGTGTTTCAATTACCGAATCATTCTAATAATGATCCATATTCGGATCATGATGACGAGGATGATAATGTGAATCCGAATAGAGCTGTAGAGATTTTGCAAAGCTTTGATCGAGATTTCCTGATGAGAAATTTGCAGATTCTGAAGCAGTTAAAGGACAAGGAGAAGCGTGAGCAGTGGTTGCAGGAAGTTCGCGCCACTCTGAAATTCACTCCAGAAAAGGATGCTGCAAAAACTACCGATTTGAAGGATCTGGATGATCTTCTAAATGAAGATCGTACAATTATCAAACAGTCAAAATCATCAGGTATCGATTTTAACGCTTTGATCGAGTAGCGAAATTAGTTTTTGAAAACTTTTGATCGATACGCATATTTTGGATCGAAAAAATTAATTTGAATTTGCTTAATTCAAAAGTTCACGATCAATTGTTGATTTGGTAATTTGATGCATTTTGATCCTTGTGATATGATAATGGTTTAATGATGATGTAAAATCCTTATGAATGGATACACAATTGAGGATCATATGGTGAACTATGAAATCTGGAAATTCGATGAATGAATTCCGGATGAAGATTTGAAGATTCAAAGAGGCTCTCATGAAGATTGCCTGAAAAATCTGGAAAATCATAAGAACAACAATTAAGGCGGGAAAACCTTCTTTGAAGAAACAAATATTCCTCAAATTGTAATGTTGTAGTAAGTTTAATGGAGAGTAAAGTATTGGAATAAGAACGAGAGAATCAATTGTAAAATAGAGAGAATTTTATTAGGAACATCCCTTGCGATTACACATAGTAAAGGTGTAAAAAGAATGCGATCCCTATTCTGTCCTAAAACACCCTATTTATAGGAACCTCTGGCTCTCGCCCTTCCGAATAAGCGCATCCGTCACTTGCTCTGCAAGTGCCAGCCTCTAAGCATCCTTCTCCAACCGAGCCTTTCCGTTCCTGTTCTGAAACAGATTTAAGACAGAAAGGGACTTAATCTCGATGGTGTCGGATGTGTATCACATCCGACACCTATAATATATCATCAAGTCCCCCTAGTCTATTAACTTACACACGGATGTGTGATTGTTAATAGACTATGGTTCACTTCCAGTCACCCAACCGTTTCCACGCGTACCTTGTTTGTACTATACGCACTACAATTTCCATCATAGTTTCCTGACATGACGGGACAGTTTTTCAGAAAACAGTTATTACCATTTTTAACCCTCCTTTCTTTTCGCTATATAAACTTACGAAATTACTAGATTTACCTTTTACCCATTTCACACTCTTCTTCCCCAAAAAACTTTCAAAAAACCTTTTCTGCAACTTCTTCAAGCTTCTCCGGCGACATTCAAATTCTGGCAGGTTAGTTTTTCTTTCCACTTTCTTCTTCATGGCTCCTCCTCCAAAACCAACTAAACACAACATGCATTTACAATTTTCAACCGTTTCCCAAGAAGCTCTTGACCAGTTCATCACCGATTACCATATTCCGACCGATCTTCACCCCACTATTCCTCCTCCTAATACCCCGATACATCCACTCCCAAAAGGAAAAATAGAGCTTTATCTTGACTCGATTCGTAATGCCAATTATCGGATTCCTTTTTCCCCCTTTCTGCTTGAAACCCTAAAGTTTTTTGAAGTTCATATTTCCCAATGCAACCCCTTGGGACTTGGAACTTTGAATCACTTTGAGGTTTCTTGTCGTGCTTTGAACATTACTCCAAACCTATTCCTTTTCCGTGCTTTTTATCGAATCACCATGTCCGGTGATTGGTATACTTTTGAGAGAAGAAGAAAGTTTGATCCCTTGTATGACAAAAAATTCCCCAAAAACCGTTTTTGGAAAGAAAACTTTATTTTTATAGACGATTCTTGTTTCCCAAAAGAGATTAAGTGGCGAAAGAAAGACGACACAGTTCATGATGATCCACCCAAGAAGGAAGAAATTAATTCTCGTCATTTTACATCTTTAAGCAAATTTGTTCATCCCCTTAGGAAATATCCCGAAGAAGTTCTTATTGCTGCCCAAATTTATCAGCAATTTAAGAAACCCAACTTACCTCCCATCCTTCTTCTGGATGGAGTGGGTGAGCATTTGTTTCCCTTTTCTTCATATTTTTGGATGTATATATTTTATGAAATTGTAACATGTTTTACTTACTTAATTTGCAGAGATGAACCTGTCTAATGTCTTAAAGTTGAAAAGCTTTTCTGGTTTACAATTGGGAAACCCTTCCGCTGCATCTCAGTCGGGCACCCCAATTGTTGAATCCCCTACTGCTGAAGCCACTCCTACTAGCACTCCACCATCTACCCCCATTACTGATGTTGACCTAACCGTTTCACCCATGGTAACTCCTGAAGCAACCCTTGCCCTTAATCAGAACAAAAGAAGAAAGAGAGTTGTCAAGACTGGCCCTAACTACCCTTCCGAAGCTGGTGATCTAAAGAAAACCCGGAAGTCTCCTCGCACCCAAAAGGCCCCTACACATTCCTCTACTATAGAAGCTCTATCGGATCATTTGGAAGGTGAACTTTCTGAACCTGAGTCTCCGTTGATTAACACTTCCAGCCCTATCAGCTTTGCTCGTTTAACATCAGATGCTTTTAATGTGGGTGACTATTTCAACTCCTCCCCCTATGATAATTTTTCTGAAATTCCATCATTTCCAGTGATAACTGACAAAGGCAAACAAGTTGCGATTCCTTCCGACTCTACCACCGTACCAACAGCTTTTACTCAAGCACCTCCTCACCCATCCTCACTTCCGACTCCACCATCCTCATTCCGTCCCTTCTACAACCCTTTCTCTGAGTGGCTTAAGAAAGAAGTCAAAGAAGTAACTTCAAGAAACTCATCTCAATTCAACCTTGATGAACTGTTTACTCCCAGTTGGAATCTCACCAATCGAGACAGTTTTTCCGACCCTTCCATTGCAAGAAGCTTGTTCCTTCATCAGTCTACCCCTCATGATGTCAAAACTCTCCGAGAAACCTCCGGCCCAGACCTTGCACGTAAAATTATGATGAATTATGCAGAAGGTCAAAATTTGATTCCTGAGTTATACTGCCGGTGGATCCTTGCCGAAGCCAAAGCCGAGAAGGTACCTATTTCTCAATCATCTTCATCCTCTGCTCTTTTAACACTTCCAGCAGTTTCTCCTACCCTTGAGTTGCTGAAGAGTAACGTTGCGAAGTTGTCGCAAGAGAAACTTAGTGTTGAAGCATCCTTCAAGAACCTTCAAGATGAGCATCTTTCTCTCCAAACCTCCATGGAAAAGTTAAAAGCTGAAAACACATCTCAAGCTTTAACCATCAAAAACACTTCCTCTGGTATATATATATATATATATATATATATATATATATATATATATATATATATATATATATATAGGGAAAGAGTAAATTGGAACCCATGTTGAGTTGTGGAAACCTTGTTGAGTTGAGGAATCTTTGAAACCCACTTTTAAACCCTTGATCATCTTCATCCTATGGTTCACCTTTATTCTATCTTTTTCATTTATTTTATACTTCATAAAGTTATGACATATATGCTAGAAGGGTAGAAAGGTAATATGGTCATCTATTTTTTTATTATTACTCAGACTTGTCAGTGTAATCTACAACCTTCATTCATCTTCAACCCAATCTTCTCTCTAAAAATATAGATAAACCATGATCCTCCATAATGAAATCCCCGAGGTTGAAGAAAACTCGTAACTACCTAGGATCACCTTCACAAAAGAGAAAGAAACCCGACCCCGAAAACCTCTGTCGTATCTCCATTTTAGATCTGTTCTAGATCTGTTCGGAACCGTATGC
>JBCNJP010001285.1:0-57347 GCA_039602395.1 Deinandra increscens subsp. villosa | reverse complement strand
TCAGGGCCGGCCCCGAAAACCCTCAAAAAAAATTGGGCCCTAGGCGAGATAAAAGAATAGGCCCTTATGCTATCCTCGTTCAAACGCTGCTGTTGCATTTGGTTTTTTGGTTACATTTTGATGGAATTGTAATTTGTTGTATTTGTGTTTCGTCATTCTAGACATTTTAGACACTTTGTGTTTTTTTTTTCTTCCTTTCCGTTCTAGCTTCTTTCTTTTTAATGAAATATTCGTCGTTCAAAAAAAAAAGATAGAACTGTAGGTCCATAATACCAAATTATATCAAAATTAAACACTAATTAAACAATAAACACCAACATCTTACCTAATTACACAAAAATTAAAACTTAATTCACTATACTAAAGAGGCATATAAATTCAATTATGCTTGAGAAATGCCTATAGGAAGGCCTGGCCATGTATGGTGACTGAGGCATATAAAATTAAACCCTAATTAATTCACTTTACAAAAGAGACATATAAAATTAAACCCTAATTTAAGAGGCATATGAACTCCAAATTAAACTCACTCAAACAGAAAATAAAACCCCAAATTAAAAAGAATAAAAGATGATTACCTTAGGGCTTAGGGTAGAACCCTAGGACTTAGAAGGTTTCTCGCTGGCTCAGTGGCGCGCTGCACAAATAAGAAGGACGAGAAGGAGAGACGGCTGGAGTCACTGGTCGGAGCTGAAGGAGTGAAGGTCGCGCCGGCCGCCGGGATTCGGGAAAGAACAGTAGCAGGGACGAGAAGAAGAGGGGACTTGAGAGGGTTTTCTCACTTTATAATCTGATCTGATCGAGGAGTTATGATTTTTTTTCTATATGTCGTTGTTTGGGTTTAAAAAAGGGTTTTTAAAGTTTATAAAAAGTCAAAAATAGGGCCCTTAGCTTTAAGACTTTACAAAAAAGGTGGCTGATAAATAAAAATGACAATAACAAGTTTCGAACTTGCGAGCTTTCCTTTATATGGAGCAAATACGAACCGACTAGACTGTATTACAATTTGTTAATACTTCGCAAAATCTTTTATAAGTACACTATATAACTGATATATATATATACATATAAGAATTTTTTTTTAAAAATTCCGGGCCCTCCAAAATCCCGGGCCCTAGGCGGTCGCCTACCCCGCCTAGGCCCGGGGCCGGCCCTGACTAGACTATTAGTGTTTGAAGCTACAGACCAACTTCATAGGTTCGGAAACAAGAAATCCCGTGGTGCCCTAGCAATGGCTAAGATGAACTTTATTCCTTTCATAAAAAATTTACCATTAATATTATAAAGAAGGTTATAAATTGATTAAAATTGGGCCGAATTATGTAATCTATATGTTTGTTTACGCTTAGGTATATTAATTGTTTTCTGCAAGTATGTTATTGAAGATTGTGGGCACATACACTTTTAAAATGTTTGATTTAACTTGATGTCATGTCATCATCATGTACCTCATTATAAATTATCATCGCGTTGCATCGTGTTAACAAAAACGAATATCGCGTTATAATTTGTCGTCACGACTGAACCCGCGAACAGAAGACAATAACGTGCTATAAACGTTCGCCCACTGCAACGCATGATCAAATAATCTCACAGCTTTGGTAATTACAGTTATAAGTTACACCTTTTTTATGAGAATAACCCATAAAAGAACATTGAGTACGTTTTTTTATAGTTGAATCATTTTCGTTTCATAGCATTATAATTCCTAAAAAGTAGTAAAATAAATTCTCACTTTTGAGTACATATTTTTTTATGGTTTTCGTTTAGAAATGTTTATTTAGGCAAGGATATAGTAACTGAAAAAGAAATAAATATAGTTTTTTACAGCTTTTGTATCAATACATTTTGCTACCCGCTTGACCCCTTCTATTTTGACAATTTGGAAACTAATAGATGTATACTACAATATATCACGAGATGATTACAAAAAACAAATATTGCGTTAGTTGATTGCCGTCGACGTCGCATCGCGCGGATGTCCCCGTATGTAATGGGGTCTTGTAAATTTTCGGTGCCCCCAAACTCGCATGTACCACATTATATATTGTTGATGTGCCCTCTTTGTGCTAACTGAAACGAATATCATGTTGTAAATTGTCGTTGTCATCGAACACGCAAACATAAGACAAATAACACGCTATAAACTGTTGCCGCCGCAACGCGCGGGCACACGGCTAGTATATATATATATATATATATATATAGGGGAGGGATATAATGAAAACCTCTCCGAGTTTGGAAAACCGTGAAAACCAAGCTAAAAAATTCGTTTTTTATTCCGATTTTTTTATGGTGATTCTCTAAGTTAAAAAAAACTCCATTTATACAAAAAAGTAAAAAAAACGTCTAGTAAATACTTTTAAAAAAAAATATTTTATAAATAATGTTACATATGTAACAGGGTACTGTTACATATGTAACATCGGTTATAGAATATTTTTTTAAAAAAAATTTTACTAGGCTTTTTTTTTTACTTTTTTGTATAAAGGGGGTTTTTTTAACTTAGAGAATCATCATAAAAAAAATCGGAACAAAAATCGAATTTTTTAGCTTGGTTTTCACGGTTTTCCAAACTCGGAGAGGTTTTCATTTTATCCTTCCTCTCTCTCTCTCTCTCTCTATATATATATATATATATATATATATATATATATATATATATATATATATATAGGGTTATGTTCAAATGAGAACTTTTTCTTTTGAGAACCAAATCTCAAACACTAATTTCATTTGGGGGGGGGGGGGGGGGTTCCATATATATATAAACTACTGGCTTAGAATTGTTCTCAAAACCAATTGGTTTTCAAATGATCATATTTTTTAAAACACTAAGGATCATGTAAATACCACATCTTTTTCTAAAAACCTAAAAACTAATACTAAAACCTTCATAACTTTTTTCATACGATCATATTTTTTTAAAAAATTTGCACCAAAAACCTTAGAATTGTGAGTTCTTTAATTCTGGAAAATAAAAAAAAAACTTTAACGTCTCGTCGTTTTTTATTAGTGCACATGTGCACTAATAATAAAACTCATACATATAGTATGCGTTAATGTTTTATTTTAGAAAAATCGCATCAAATACGTTATAATTTTGTTAGTTTTTCGTGGTTTTTTATTAGTGCACATGTGCACTAATAAAAAAGCACTTTATATGTGTCGTATACATTAATATTTTAAAAGAGAAATTGCACCATAAATCTTATAATTGTGTTATCTTTAACTCTGAAAATATATTAAACGTTTTAAATTTTTTTAAGTTTTATGCTACACATGTGCACTATAACTAATAGTTACTATAACTAATAGTTATAGTGCACATGTAGAATTATCACTAGTTCTATGAATATTTTAGTTTTTTTAAATGTTTTTAACCTAAACAATATGTTTTCGCATGACAATTCTCATTTGTGTAGTACTAATGAAAATGGTACACATGTGTACTAATAATACACATGTGCACTAATTTTTTTTTTCAAAATATCAATTTCTTTTCCAGAATCAAAGACAATAGAATTTTAAGATTTTTGGTGCAAGTTTCATAGAAAAATATTAATGTATGTAAAAGTTATGAAGGTTTTAGTGTTAGTTTTTAGGTTTTCGCAAAAAAAAAAGAGTTTTCGCAAGATCCTTACCCTATATATATGTGTGTCGTGTGTGTGTAAATAATAGTCAGATATAATTATGGTAAACAAATACAACAATAATATTAAGCCATAATATTATAGTTATATCAAAATAAAACAGATAAAGATATAACTTAGTAATCAAGTCGAACAACTTTTCAAGACACCGAGGTTCAAGAAGAGAACGCTAGAAAGGAAAACGTATCGAGTGACGCTAGACCGCAACAGAAAAAGACACCCAAAAGGTAGCACCGAAAAACGATGGTGGAAACGGCGACTTGGTGGCGGGGGCACAACGGTGGCGCTAGGTGGTAGTCGGCGGTGATGGTGGTTGTGCGCGACGGAGGCCGCGACCTGCAGGGCCGTAAGGCCGAACACGAACGGCGGTGGGGACAGTAGGTCACCGACGATCTACGATGCTGGTTGAAATGGTTTCCGACCGGGTGAGGGTTTTTGACTAGGAAGAGGTTCTCGGTCGGAGACAGATGGCAGAAGGGTGGCCGGCGGAGGCGATCGAAGAGGGAGAGAGAGGAGTTGAAAATTTTAGGTGGCAGGGAATTTTTCTGTAACCCTGAATCCATATTGAGGTTCCCTTTATATAGGCACCATTAACCAGTTATAGATAACCAACAAGTGATTTATTTATTATTTCCTGGCTTATCCTCTAAGCAATTGTGGATAAACCACAATTGATTTATTTATCCTCCCATAATTATCCAGTCGAGTTATGGATAATTATCAGTTAAATTTAACTGAATAATTATCCATCCGCCATTTTGAATAAACTAATTAAATAAATCTAGTTTATTTAATAAACGTTTATTTATAAATAATAATAATCAATATCATTATTTCACCGACTTTTATATTATCTAGTAATAATATTTTCTGCTAATTATTATTAGTAAATTAATAATAACGTTTAATGACTAATTATTTATAAATAGTATAAATAATATTTAACTAGTCATTTCATTTTCATAAAATATCGGTTAATTAATTAAGCGACATACATTCTTATTGCCCTCGGTGTAACTCTTACAGGTCATAACCTAGTCGGGTCTAGACATACAATATACAACAGTCTCCCACTTGGACAGATCCTGACAAGATCTTTAGGTGCAGTCAGAGGTGCTCTAGCTACGCATGGCTGCCCCAACCAGTTATGAGACCTTAAGTCGACAACCAATCTATATCTGCTATAAAGCAACATGAAATTAGACTTATGGTAATTTTTATTAGTCATTGTTCCCTTCTGTATATGACATCGATCGGATATAAGTCATGGATTCAATTCATCCTTATTATAATGCTCGATCATCATCTTTCTCGATCTAGCTTCGAAGTGATCCAAATCAAACACATAGTAAGTTTGGGTAAGGCCTTGCACATAACACTTGGAATCAATAGGAGGACCCTTGATGTCAAGCTGTTGAATTATTAATGCAATCCCATATCGTTTACATGCAGGTCGCACTAAAATTCAGATCTATTCCCAAAAGTAGCATTTATGACTGGTACTTATGCGACAACGCTTGACTACAATCAAAGAATAGACCTTGGTAAACCGGAGGTAGCACATGTATTTCAGGTCTAAGCATACAACGAGTTTACCATTTATCAAATTCATCTTATGATTGAATCCATGAATATGATTTGATGCGAGTTACGTCCATGTCAGGACCAGATTTGAGCAACATGTTCTCATATGATTCATCACACAAGTGCGGAAATCATGTGTGATGGTCGATTCTGGATGAATCTGCATCAATGCTCACCCATTGATGATTACTAAAGCTCAAGAACACACACTAACACCAAGAACACACACAGTAATGCTCTCTTGAAGAATAATCCAGGAGTGCCGTCCCTCAATAGGGTTTTCTCAACTATATATATACTACAAGAGAGCATAGGACAAAAAGAATGTTTGACACACACAATCATTACCAAGATTTCAGCAAAATATTCTATCAGCACAAACAAGTTCGCTAGGCATTAGACAAGTTCGCTAAGCAGTAACAAGTTCGCTAACAAGTCCGCTAAGCACTAACAAGTTCGCTAACAAGTCCGCTAAGCACAAACAAGTTCGCTAACAAGTCCGCTTAGCACAAACAAGTTCGCTAACAAGTCCGCTAAACACAAACAAGTTCGCTAACAAGTTCGCTAAGCACAAACAAGTTCACTAACAAGTCCGCTAAGAATGGACAAGTCCGCTAACAAGTTCGCTAAGAGAAAAACAAGTTCGCTAAGTTTAGAAACAAGTCTGCTAAGTAAACAAGTCCGCTAGGAACAAATCAAGTACGCTAAGACAAACTTTGAACAAATATGATAAGTGTTAAACAAGTCCACTAAGTTCAATTCATAGAAGTTCGCTCCGAGAAAGAAACAAGTATGCTGGATTCATACAAAAATGTTTCTAAGTACAAGTTAAAAGTATATTACAAAACAAAGTATCAAAACTGAATAGGACATCAAAAAGGTCTTCACCAGCAATACTTAACGGTGAATAGTTTGTGTTGCCAACAAAATAGGTTCCAACAATTTCCACCCTTGTTGGCAATGCAAACCCTTGAACTTAATCAACTTGACCGAGCAACTTGAGCAGGAATCTCTAGTTCTCTCTAGCTGCCTCTTTGTCTTTGTCAGAGAGTACTTTAATTCCCATATCGTACAGCCTCCAGAGATCTTGCCAGACAAGCTTTTTCAGGTCATTAAAGTTGTTCAGCTCGACCAATCTTCTTGCCTTGTCAAGAATGACACTCGACCCATGTTCTTCTATCAACCAGTAGTTTGCATTCCTTAGGAGTTCTGCGTCAATTGTGAGTTTACCCATACCTGCAAGCCTTGTACACCACCAATTTAAGAACATCAAAAAATAGTTGGCATCATAGCATTCATATGGTCTCAGTTGAACCGGGATTGTCCGCATATTCTCATAATATATCAGCTTCAAATAGGATCTTGAGAGTATTCTGAGTTCTATTGCTGCAAATATTCTGATAGGCTCAGCACCAACTCTTTCAATCACTAGTTCATGAGTCATCCCATTGTAGTACCAGCTGTTTATTGGAGCAACTTTCTGATTCCCTGGGATAGTCTTTGTCTTCACCTCCTTCCCAATATCTTTGAACATTCCTCGATGAGGGTCACGGAGACGTCTTTTCTCTTCAGCAATTTGAGCCTTTCTCTCTTCTTTAAGATTCTGATTGAATTTCTCTGTCCTCATAAGCAGATTTGATCAAGACGGCAGCTCGAATACCCTTTTAATGGTTAGAGTGGTTTACCAACTCCAGGCACTTCAGCTGTTTAAGCTCCCAAGAATACAAGCTGAGAAGGGCTTTGAAATCTCCGAAGATTTGCACATATCCGTTCCGCCTTTTCACCAGAAATGCATCAAAGGCCTCATCATATTTCCATCCCAAGATTTTCATCCCATGATTGACCTTTGGGTTGCTTGGCATTTTCCTTAAGTTCTTGGCAGCAAATTGTTGCATAGCCTTTAGGTTTGGTGCCATCTTTTCCCATTGATCATAGATGGGAGGATTGTCTTTCCTTTTGAGTGCCTCAGCCCGTTCTTGCTCTCTAAGTCTGATCTTTTCAAGCTTTGTCAGACGTTCTGTCTTTCGATACTCTTCCACAAACTCCCGTAGACCTTTAAGTTTCTTTCTATTGTAAGCCTTCTTATCAATGTTTTTGAATCTACAGTAGTTGCGAAGTGCCTCAAAAGTCATCCTGTTGGTAGTGGCTTTAATATATTCTTCAGAATCAGGAGCTTCATCAGACGAGTTCTCATTTGGAGGAAGATATGTGTTGTCTATGTCCAGAATTAGATCTGAAAGATGATCTCGGATAGGGAGGAATTCAACAGTTTTGGTGGTGTCAGCAAAGATATCAACCAGCGGATCGGTTTCAGCTTCCACAGTTTGATTTTGTGGAAGGTGTGAATTTAACCTTTCTTCATCAGTGTACAGCTTGGTCAACTCAATTTCAGTAAGACTCATCAGATATACTAATGGAGAAGTTGTCTTTCATTAGAGATCTGACCATGTGTGCTATTTCAGAGGTGTCATCCTCATCCACATCGGTGCCCTCCAAGTTTGTGACAATGCGGATCCTCGGTTCATCTAATTTTGTAGACGCAGAGCGTTCAGGTAAAGTACTTGAGCCCTTTCCATAGATTACAGTAGGAGGATGGCCTGATTCATATCTTTTGAGCGCTTCGGCCTTTTCCTCAAGCTGTCGATTCTGTTCACTGAGTGTTTCTTCAATAAGAGCTCGACGAGACCTATCTTTCTCAGCTTCCCTTTTCGGATGCTCCTCAGCAATCTCTTCAGGAGTTAATATCTTTTTTCCTTTATCTTTATCAGAAGGACCGGATTGCTCTGTGACAGCAGGTTCTGGAGCAGCCGATTCCTTAGGATCATCTTCTTCCTTATCGGAGTCTGAGGAGAAATGTATGAAAGAAGCTTCAAATATCTGATCTCGGAGATTTTGCTCAGCAGACACACTAGGATCAGTTTGACTCTCAGTTTCTTGACCAGCACTTGATTCAAGATTTATGATCTCAGCATCAGTTGGAATAACACCAGCAACATGTGGGTTGATGTCCAAAGCAAGAGTTTCAGTTGTAGACATGACAGTAGAAAGAGGCACGCTCACAAACTCATCGTCTACTTCCATCTTTACTTGGATTGGAGTAGGACAAGGAGGTTTCTCTTGATCATCATCTTCACTATCGATCATATCCAAATCTATGTAGTTCAGTGGATTGGCTTCATTCATGAGCACGTTCATTCTCTGACCCAGCTCATTCATGTCATCTTCATCTCCAAAGTCCACAGAGTAAGGATGTTCTTCATAAGTTGCCTCATCACCATCTTCAAGTGTCTCAATGAGAATACCACAGGAGTTTCTTCTTGAGTACAGATTCTCGGCATAGTATTCCCTGAAATTAGACATCTCAAAATCCAAGAAGGCTGGATCGATGTAGAAATGAGGGACACCTTCGGTCAAGGGAACCATGGCAGAGGAGGTAGAGGTGTCAGCATGAGCAGTGGGAATGATCGAAAGTTGAAGAGATAAGTCATGTTCAGCTTCAAACTCAGCACTTGTTGAACCCTCAATGGCAAGAATCTTGGCAGCTTGTGCAAACCTTGGAAGTTTTAGGTTTTCAGGCACAGGTGCAAGCTTTTTGATTGAATCCAAGGTTTCATCAACAGGTTCATCATGAAGGAGGCTGTTGACAAAGGTGTCTTCATCATCAGAAATGTTAAGTTCATCTCCTTCAATGACGGTGTCAGCATCAACTTCAAAATCGCTGTCATTTAATGGGCTTGATGTGTCTTGAACACCAGTCGAGTCTTTACCAGCTGGAAGTGTAGTAGAAGATATGGGGTCTTGGGAGATTCCACCTTCACAACTTTGATCAGATTCAGGCTGGTTTTCTGGCATCTCAGTCTCTTTATCACCACCATCATCATCCGGTTTATCACTCAATTGTTTGCCGTCACTAGATTTGGCTAACAAATCCTTGAGTCTTTGAATTTCAGCATCTTGTTCAGCAATGACTTGTGACTGATCATTGATCTTTTGGTTTGCCACTTGCATAGAACAGTTTAGATGATCATTCTGACTCTGAAGGTTGATAATTTCAGCTTGAAGTTCCATCACCTTCTCAGATTCAGAAACTGTTAGGCTGGTAGTGACAAATTCAGTTGTGTTAGTGGCAGTGACAACAGCTTCAGCTATGTAAGGAATATTGCGCTTGGAAGATTTCCGACTGAATGCCAATTTTACTATGTTCCGGCTGAAGTTGAAGTTGAAACGGAATTCTCACTTCAAGCGGATCTGGCAGTTCAAGCGGAAAGAAGCAGTTTTGTCCTTTAGCGAATATTCCGGGTGAACTCGATTATCCACCAGATAATGAGTTCAATCGGACTTTTCCTGAGATGTCTTTTCAGCAAGTCCAATCCTGCAAAAGCTTCTCGTATGCTTCTATATCTGATTCAAGCCGCTCTCCTAAAGTAGTATGGTGCTGCAAACACGCAAGATATTCCAAGTGCCGATGTTTATTCTTTTGGTAGTTTGTATTTGACTTTTTAGTTTACGGTCTAGATTAGATCGCATGAGATCAATGGCTGTCATTGATCTCATTAGCACTATATATAGCATTAGTTAGCTCATAGTTTATATACATGTACGAGTACACAGTTCTTGAACAACTTGTAATAGTGTAGCTTTGAGTTAATGCAAATAGTGCCGAGTATTTGATACTTTGTTGTTACTATAATTCTGCAAATCAAGCTTTTACATTATACACAAGAACTCAATATTGCTTAAGTAAAGTGAAATATAACTTTAATTCCACAGGGTTATATTTGCAAGTAAAGGGCTTTGTTTAAGTTTAACTCTAACTTATAATGATCCTACAAGCTAGCTGCTCCAGTGGTCTCATATCCATATCTATTCCTTCAAAATGTTCAGCAGGAGATGGAGAGATTGTTGCTGCAGCTAAGGCTGTGTCTGATGGGGTGCCAGAAGAACTTACCACTTCATAATCATTTGTTGTGCCAGGCTTCCTTTTGACTTTGAGCTTTTCGGTACAGGATTTACTTCTCTCAGCTCTGATGAAGAACTCAGCGGATTTGTAACTACTCCCACCAGTTATTGTCAGAGTTTGTAAGGTAGTCTTAGGAGGATACTCGGGAGGACTATCAGTCTCATCTTCAAGGTTTTCCTTAAGATCATCCTCATCGAGAGACACTGATTCTTCCTCATCATCCTGTTCATCCTGTGATGGATTATAACTGTCATCAGAGGATGATTGTGGTGTCGAGGCTGTAGAGGCCCTGGAATAGTCTCCAGTCCTTTGTCTTTTCCGAGGATGAATGCCCTCAGGTTGTGTGGGACTATCATCAGAATCAGAGGAGTCAGACCCTTCTTCATTATCATCGTCGTCTCATTCTCCTTCTTCAGACAAATCAACCAACATAGGACTTGAGGAGCGTTCAGCATGTTTAGAAGCTTCAGCACCTGTACCCTGGAGATTCCCAGGGTCTTCAACAGCATCAGAAGCAGCAGTAGCAGGTGCATTTAAATCCAACTCAACGTGGACTTGATCAGCCTCACTATGTTCTACTTGAGCTTCAACAGCCGCTTCACCCATTTGGATATCTCCTTCGGCACCGGCAGGAGCAATCTGAGCAATCATCTCGGGAAAGAAGGGTACAACATTCCCTTGATATTTACTTTTATGGTACTTGCTGTATGAGCCAGAGTTCATTGAACTTGTAGAGATGGTTTCTCCTTGCTTGATCAAGGTTGGGTAATAATGATCCAAGATAGCCTGGATGAACCGGGGGTACATCAGAAACTTCTTTGCCCTTCCAGTGGGATGTAGATTGGCGATCATCCATTTGAGTAGTTGGCGTGAGAGATTGTAGCCTTCACCAGTGACAAACCCATGTAAAGCACATGCGGTTTCTTCAACAAAGTCATCTGGAGCTGCCTTTCTGTGTCCAAAGGCAGCAATAAAGAAGCTGATTATAAACCTCCAGTTAATTGGAAATAAGGTCTTGAGAATTTTGTTGCTGACATCTGGAAGAAATACACCAGAGTAACCCATCCTTAAGATAGTTGATTGCCACTGGGCCTTTGTAAAAGTCTTGGGCATGTCAGCATCTTGCAAGTTCAGGACCGTTCTGATATTTTCTTCAGTGATCTCAACATCAATATTTTGTATCTTTGACCTTATTATGCTTGTTTCATCATCCAGCTCTGCAGATTGAGCATTGCTCCAAAAGGCTTCAATTATACCCTTGTAGATGACAGGGTTAATCTGCATTGCTGTTACCCAAGTTGATTGCTGCAACAAGTCAATTGCCTGCTCGTCAGCACTTTCCCAGTTCTTGTTAAACACACATCTTCCGTTGTGTAAACGACCAAACTCTAAAGCTTCAGCAGCTTGTCTGGGAGGCATCTGCACATATAGAATTAAAGGATTATATCCAATTTGACACTAAATGAATGTCATGTCACACTAGACTCGTGATAGTGACAGAGTTTTTCACATAAGTATCAATGACATAAAACAACTCACATAGTGCATATACTCCAAAAATGATCACATGCAACCAGAATATCATGATTAACAGAAGTAAGTATCATAGGAAGTAAATAATTTGTGTGTGTAAAATTTAAAATCTCGAAAATAAGGAGCCAGATCTAAATCTCCATAAATGTTGACTTAAATGTAAGTAGTTGTATAAAAACTATAAATGACCCAAAACTTAGATTGAACTAGCCAAATTTTGACTTGTTATTGGGTCAGAGAGGAATTATTGAAAATTCTACTACTGAGACTCAACAACAGTCAGAGTCATCAAATATAGGAGATTTTGGCAATCTGGGATCAAAAACCAATTGACTTTAAGATTATATAGCATCTTGTGAGGTTTTGAGATCCTAGTTTGTCAAGTTAGTCCAGGAAAAGTCACATTGTGACTTGGTTCCACCCGAACTTGTGAACTCCTTGATTTGGAGTTTTAAGATTAGGACAATGATCAACTAAGTCAAAATCAGCACTTTTAGGTTTAGGACAAGGATGTTTAGGATGTAACAGGTCTATCCCATTTAAAATGTAATGCATTCTCAATTGTCTCAGTAAGAATAATCTGCTGGGATCAAGTAAGACTTATATATACATAAGAATGAAACAAGTTGATGCACTACCTGATTAACAACATGAATGCTTATATTGAGAAAACACATACCTTTGTGAAGATCTATAGGTGACTAAGATCTAATCTAAGATGTAATGAATTCTCAATTGTCTCAGTAAGAATAATCTGCTGGGATCAAGTAATTTATGTTAGACATCAAGTACGTTTCAAATAACTAAAAGTAAATAAAATTTGCCCCTGTGTAGCCAAGTTTGAGTCTTAACCCAAATTGTCATTTGATAGAACAACATACATTTTTGATGATCTACAATTTTCTATGGATCAATAGAAAAAGATGCAATGTTCTTGATCAATCTCTCAACTGTAAGAAATTTTGTTTTGAGATCAGACAAGGTATGTCAGACTTCAAAAATTAGGCATACACAGAAAAATAAAGGAAAATTGAAATTGATGACTTATTGAGAAACTTCAAGCTTAATCTATTAATTTGATTAATGAATTAGCTAATCAAAAGTTATTGGCAGATTCAGAAGTTAAGTCTCATCAATTTAGTCACAGACTATTAAGTGAAATAGATTCTGATTGAAGACTTAGATAAATTCAACACTATGTGGAATTCATTAGGTCAATCCAATCATTGAGTGTAAACAAATTGAAACTTATAATGTTAGGGATGATAATCCGGGATTCTGGCGGCAGCTCAAATGGTTTGGCATCCTTACGCAAGTTCAGGATCCTGGCAGGTTCGAGCATCCTGAATTATAGTTATCAACTAACCCGTTTGTTTTTCCCATGTGTCTTATTAATTGCAGGGTCAAAGAAACATGTAGACAAGCCTAAAGACTCGGACAAATGATATAGAACGTGGACTAAGTGGTCCACAACGTTCATATTGGCTTAGTTGGGAGAATCCCTAAAATATAGGACAGTTGGTTATATTATTTCAGGATGCTCGCGAGAAGCTCAAAGGATCCTGAACTACAGTTATCGATTAACCGTTACAATTGTCCACGTGTCTTAATTGATTGCAGGTATTAAGGGACGTGTAAATGATGGCTAAAGACTCGGTCAAGGCTTTATGGGACGTGTTGTAACTGACTCCAACGTTCACAAAGACTTGAAGACTCAATCCCTAGTTTTTAGCCTAGTTAGTTAATGCATTTTTGACTATTTAAACGAGCTCTAGGTCATTCATTCAGGGGGAGAACACACACACACACTTTTTCTTACTTCCTTCTACGATCACAATTCTCTGCAACACTTAGATTACGAGCTCATTTCCTTTGTACTAAGAACATTCATTATATAAAAGTTTTAGGAGGCAGGTACTTTGAACCGGCCCCCGAGGTTTTTTGCTAGGCTCCTTGAGGATACTCAAGGATTCCTGGATTTTCCCTCGTTACATCCTCGTGTCAATCTTCGCAATTACATTCTCATCTTTATTTACATCAAACACGCTACCTCACATACGAAGTTTGATCAACTAATTGCTTAGGCAGTTTTTGACCAAAACAATTTGGCGCCCACCGTGGGGCAAACGGTGTTTGAATTCGATTAAAAGCCTTGATCTTCTTCCCATAACCAATTCTTGAAAATGTCGACTCAACCAAAGATTACTTCGAAATCTGTTTCGTCCACTAAACCGACTGTGAGCACCGGTCTTCCCCCAATGACGAAGAAAGCAACTGATACTGATGCTAAAAGAACGGAATACCCCACTTTTACTGGATCTCAAGGTACGTCCACTGACTCTACTATTTCTAATAACGATCTCTATGTTTTGATCAGGCAAATGAAGGCCCATGCGGATGAACAAACCAAAACCAACGAGAGAATGATGAAGGAGATCATGGAATTGAAGAAATCGAAGAAACCAGTAGAGGAAATCAGCCCTTTGATCCCAAAATCATTCGGGTTTAACTCTCCGGAAATATCGGAGCAGCCGAAACAGAAAGTAAATCCCTCTACTGTTCAAAAGTCAGGTATTGCAACAGTTACCACTACAGGAACCTCAGCATCAGAAGACTTCCAGGACGATGGATCTGGAATGCCTACTCCACAGATGCTACAGGGATCTTCATCTCAGCAGTCTCAATGCATCAATCCGCATCTCGACCACAACAATTCGCGGCAACAAACCTACATGAGCCTTGGAGTCAGCAGTCAGCAATGCCTACTCCACAGATGCTACAGGGATCTTCATCTCAGCCATTCCAACCATACCGGAGCCGCTTCCGAGCAGCTCAGGATCCTCAAGGATCCTTATTTTCTAACCTTACTGTCTCTGCAGGCATATTCCCAGGTTCATCTCAGGAGATGCATGAAGGAGACTTTATCCCCATGCAAATGGGAACCACGACTGAGCCGACCATCCTTAGGGATGCTGAATATGGACCCCAGATCCATCTCCAAACTTCCAGGGCCGGTAACAACTTCGATAATTTCTATGTACACCCTAACCAAGGAACTGTGCAGGATGCAGGTATCAACCCGACTATTGCTAGGGAACTTCAGAGGTTAAAGGATATGATCTCAAGTGTTCCTGGTGTTATTCGTCCAATTCCTGAAGTGCCAGCAGGCAGCCACAGAGTTTCTAGATTTGCATGGCCCATTTGTGACGTGGAGATACCAAAAAGATTTCAAACTCCCAACATGAAACTCTACGATGGAACCACAGATCCTGAGGAGCACGTGGCACAATACAGGGAGCGAATGGAGATCAACCCCATTCCTGCAAACATCAAAGAAGCTTGCTTATGCAAGGGATTTGGTTCAACACTGACAGGACCAGCCTTGAAATGGCTACTCAGTATCCCTCCTAACACTATTACTTCTTTTCCCCACTTGGTTAACTTGTTTAATAACCAGTTTTCTTGCAGCAGGAGCTTTGAGAAGCTCACTGGTGATTTGTACAGGATAGTTCAGAAGCCCAGTGAATCCCTAAGGGATTATGTGGCCAGATTCGGTCGAGAAGCTCTAGATATCCCTAACCTGGATATGGCTGCAGCTGTGGAAGCTTTCAAAATGGGGATTAGAGGGGATTCCCGCTTTTATGATGATTTGGTTATGACTCCTTGCAGGAACCTTGATGAAGTCAGGACAAGAGCACTAAGATTCATCAGATTGGAAGATGACAAGAAGGTCCAAAAGAGAGGTGATGAATCATTAGGCAGGAAAACAGATTCTCCCGCAAAGCAACAACGAACAAAACCCTATTACAGAAATGATAATTCTAGGGTCAATGCAATTGAAGATGAAGACGACGAAGAAGATTTCCCAAAGGTATCTGATTACTGTTTTTCTGTTGACACAAGTGGTGTGTTGTGTGCCTTGCAGGATCTAGGTGACAGAGCCAGGTGGCCAAGAAAATCGGATAAGCAAGGATCATGGAAAGACAAGTCTAAATGGTGTGCCTACCACGAAGACTTTCGGGCACTTAACGGATGACTGCATAGCACTTCGGAAAGAAATCAGTTACCTGCTCAGCAAGGGGCATCTCAAAGAATTGTTCGGCAGAAAGAAGAGTAAAACTCAAGAAGCTGCTGAGCTGCCCAAAAGAGCGCAATCACCACCAGCAGATGCCAAAGTGATCAACTTCATCTCCGGAGGATCTGACATATGTGGAGCCTCTTTCTCATCAGCAAAAAGACATGCCAAGGAGGCTAAAATGGATCAAGGCAGTCGACCAAAGAAGAATGCAATATTGACTGAAGACAAAGTCATTTCTTTTGACGAAACTGATAAGCAAGACATCCAGGACCCTCATCATGACAGTCTGGTAATTACATTGTGTATTGCTAACCATTATGTTCGCAGGATCCTGATAGACAATGGCAGTTCGGTCAACATTATCCAATTGGACGTGCTTAAGAAGATGAGCATTCCCGAAGAAGAGATAATTCCAAGATCCTCAGTGTTAGTAGGATTTAGCGGAGAAACCAAGCATACGGTTGGAGACATCAGACTTCCTGTTTACATTGAAGGGGTCAACTCCATGCAGAAATTCTGCGTTATCAGACTCCTTCCTTGTTGCAACGTAATCTTGGGAAGGCCATGGATCCATGACATGAAAGCAGTTCCATCTACCTATCATCAATGTGTGAAGCTTCCCACACCTTGGGGAGTTGTAAGAATACTAAGTGATCAACAAGAAGCCAAAGACTGCTACACTTCTGCTATGAAGAACACTATCAAGTCAAAGCCAGCATAGCAATTAAAGAAACCAGCGCGAAGAATTCAGATGACGAAGGAATTGAGTAGGGCAATGAGGGTCGGTTAGAACCAATAAGTCCTAGTAAGGTGTGTATATAACCAATAAGTTGTGTTTAGGACCAATGATGGCCCAATAATGTGTGTTTAGTTGGGACTAATGAGTCCCACTAAGGTGTGTATATAACCAATAAGTTGTGTTTAGGACCAATGATGGCCCTATAAGGAGTGTTTAGTAGGGCAATGAGGGTCGGTTGGGACCAATAAGTCCTAGTAAGGTGTGTCTTATATAACCAATAAGTTGTGTTTAGGACCAATGATGGCCCAATAATGTGTGTTTAAGGGCAATGAGGGTCAGTTGGGACCAATGAGTCCCAATAAAGTGTGTATATAACCAATAAGTTGTGTTTACGACCAATTATGGCCCAATAAGGTGTGTTTAGTTGGGACCAATGAGTCCCACTAATGTGTGCATATAACCAATACGTTGTGTTTAGGACCAATGATGGCACAATAAAGTGGGTTTAGGGACAATGAGGGTTAGTTGGCACCAATGAGTCCTAATAAGGTGTTTATATAACCAATAAGTTGTGTTTACGACCAATTATGGCCCAATATGGTGTGTTTAGTTGGGACTAATGAGTCCCACTAAGGTGTGTATATAACCAATAAATTATGTTTAGGACCAATGATGGCCCAATAAGGTGTGTTTAGTAGGGCAATGAGGGTCGGTTAGAACCAATAAGTCCTAGTAAGGTGTGTATATAACCAATAAGTTGTGTTTAGGACCAATGATGGCCCAATAATGTGTGTTTAGTTGGGACTAATGAGTCCCACTAAGGTGTGTATATAACCAATAAGTTGTGTTTAGGACCAATGATGGCCCTATAAGGAGTGTTTAGTAGGGCAATGAGGGTCGGTTGGGACCAATAAGTCCTAGTAAGGTGTGTCTTATATAACCAATAAGTTGTGTTTAGGACCAATGATGGCCCAATAATGTGTGTTTAAGGGCAATGAGGGTCAGTTGGGACCAATGAGTCCCAATAAAGTGTGTATATAACCAATAAGTTGTGTTTACGACCAATTATGGCCCAATAAGGTGTGTTTAGTTGGGACCAATGAGTCCCACTAATGTGTGCATATAACCAATACGTTGTGTTTAGGACCAATGATGGCACAATAAAGTGGGTTTAGGGACAATGAGGGTTAGTTGGCACCAATGAGTCCTAATAAGGTGTTTATATAACCAATAAGTTGTGTTTACGACCAATTATGGCCCAATATGGTGTGTTTAGTTGGGACTAATGAGTCCCACTAAGGTGTGTATATAACCAATAAATTATGTTTAGGACCAATGATGGCCCAATAAGGTGTGTTTAGTAGGGCAATGAGGGTCGGTTAGAACCAATAAGTCCTAGTAAGGTGTGTATATAACCAATAAGTTGTGTTTAGGACCAATGATGGCCCAATAATGGTGTGTTTAGTTGGGACTAATGAGTCCCACTAAGGTGTGTATATAACCAATAAGTTATGTTTAGGACCAATGATGGCCCAATAAGGTGTGTTTAGTAGGGCAATGAGGGTCGGTTAGGACCAATAAGTCCTAGTAAGGTGTGTATATAACCAATAAGTTGTGTTTAGGACCAATGATGGCCCAATAATGTGTGTTTAGTTGGGACTAATGAGTCCCACTAAGGTGTGTATATAACCAATAAGTTGTGTTTAGGACCAATGATGGCCCTATAAGGAGTGTTTAGTAGGGCAATGAGGGTCGGTTGGGACCAATAAGTCCTAGTAAGGTGTGTCTTATATAACCAATAAGTTGTGTTTAGGACCAATGATGGCCCAATAATGTGTGTTTAAGGGCAATGAGGGTCAGTTGGGACCAATGAGTCCCAATAAAGTGTGTATATAACCAATAAGTTGTGTTTACGACCAATTATGGCCCAATAAGGTGTGTTTAGTTGGGACCAATGAGTCCCACTAATGTGTGTATATAACCAATACGTTGTGTTTAGGACCAATGATGGCACAATAAAGTGGGTTTAGGGACAATGAGGGTTAGTTGGCACCAATGAGTCCTAATAAGGTGTTTATATAACCAATAAGTTGTGTTTACGACCAATTATGGCCCAATATGGTGTGTTTAGTTGGGACTAATGAGTCCCACTAAGGTGTGTATATAACCAATAAGTTATGTTTAGGACCAATGATGGCCCAATAAGGTGTGTTTAGTAGGGCAATGAGGGTCGGTTAGGACCAATAAGTCCTAGTAAGGTGTGTATATAACCAATAAGTTGTGTTTAGGACCAATGATGGCCCAATAATGTGTGTTTAGTTGGGACTAATGAGTCCCACTAAGGTGTGTATATAACCAATAAGTTGTGTTTAGGACCAATGATGGCCCTATAAGGAGTGTTTAGTAGGGCAATGAGGGTCGGTTGGGACCAATAAGTCCTAGTAAGGTGTGTCTTATATAACCAATAAGTTGTGTTTAGGACCAATGATGGCCCAATAATGTGTGTTTAAGGGCAATGAGGGTCAGTTGGGACCAATGAGTCCCAATAAAGTGTGTATATAACCAATAAGTTGTGTTTACGACCAATTATGGCCCAATAAGGTGTGTTTAGTTGGGACCAATGAGTCCCACTAATGTGTGCATATAACCAATACGTTGTGTTTAGGACCAATGATGGCACAATAAAGTGGGTTTAGGGACAATGAGGGTTAGTTGGCACCAATGAGTCCTAATAAGGTGTTTATATAACCAATAAGTTGTGTTTACGACCAATTATGGCCCAATATGGTGTGTTTAGTTGGGACTAATGAGTCCCACTAAGGTGTGTATATAACCAATAAGTTATGTTTAGGACCAATGATGGCCCAATAAGGTGTGTTTAGTAGGGCAATGAGGGTCGGTTAGAACCAATAAGTCCTAGTAAGGTGTGTATATAACCAATAAGTTGTGTTTAGGACCAATGATGGCCCAATAATGGTGTGTTTAGTTGGGACTAATGAGTCCCACTAAGGTGTGTATATAACCAATAAGTTGTGTTTAGGACCAATGATGGCCCAATAAGGTGTGTTTAGTAGGGCAATGAGGGTCGGTTGGGACCAATAAGTCCTAGTAAGGTGTGTCTTATATAACCAATAAGTTGTGTTTAGGACCAATGATGGCCCAATAATGTGTGTTTAAGGGCAATGAGGGTCAGTTGGGACCAATGAGTCCCAATAAGGTGTGTATATAACCAATAAGTTGTGTTTACGACCAATTATGGCCCAATAAGGTGTGTTTAGTAGGGCAATGAGGGTCGGTTGGGACCAATAAGTCCTAGTAAGGTGTGTCTTATATAACCAATAAGTTGTGTTTAGGACCAATGATGGCCCAATAAAGTGTGTTTAAGGGACAATGAGGGTTAGTTGGCACCAATGAGTCCTAATAAGGTGTGTATATAACCAATAAGTTGTGTTTACGACCAATTATGGCCCAATAAGGTGTGTTTAGTTGGGACCAATGAGTCCCACTAATGTGTGTATATAACCAATACGTTGTGTTTAGGACCAATGATGGCACAATAAAGTGGGTTTAGTGGACAATGAGGGTTAGTTGGCACCAATGAGTCCTAATAAGGTGTTTATATAACCAATAAGTTGTGTTTACGACCAATTATGGCCCAATAATGGTGTGTTTAGTTGGGACTAATGAGTCCCACTAAGGTGTGTATATAACCAATAAGTTGTGTTTAGGACCAATGATGGCCCAATAAGGTGTGTTTAGTAGGGCAATGAGGGTCGGTTAGGACCAATAAGTCCTAGTAAGGTGTGTATATAACCAATAAGTTGTGTTTAGGACCAATGATGGCCCAATAATGTGTGTTTAGTTTGGGACTAATGAGTCCCACTAAGGTGTGTATATAACCAATAAGTTGTGTTTAGGACCAATGATGGCCCAATAAGGAGTGTTTAGTAGGGCAATGAGGGTCAGTTGGGACCAATGAGTCCTAGTAAGGTGTGTCTTATATAACCAATAAGTTGTGTTTAGGACCAATGATGGCCCAATAATGTGTGTTTAAGGGACAATGAGGGTCAGTTGGGACCAATGAGTCCCAATAAAGTGTGTATATAACCAATAAGTTGTGTTTACGACCAATGATGGCCCAATAATGGTGTGTTTAGTTGGGACTAATGAGTCCCACTAAGGTGTGTATATAACCAATAAGTTGTGTTTAGGACCAATGATGGCCCAATAAGGTGTGTTTAGTAGGGCAATGAGGGTCGGTTGGGACCAATAAGTCCTAGTAAGGTGTGTCTTATATAACCAATAAGTTGTGTTTAGGACCAATGATGGCCCAATAATGTGTGTTTAAGGGCAATGAGGGTCAGTTGGGACCAATGAGTCCCAATAAAGTGTGTATATAACCAATAAGTTGTGTTTACGACCAATTATGGCCCAATAAGGTGTGTTTAGTAGGCAATGAGGTCGGTTGGGACCAATGAGTCCCACTAAGGTGTGCTATATAACCAATAAGTTGTGTTTAGGACCAATGATGGCACAATAAAGTGGGTTTAGGGACAATGAGGGTTAGTTGGCACCAATGAGTCCTAATAAGGTGTTTATATAACCAATAAGTTGTGTTTACGACCAATTATGGCCCAATATGGTGTGTTTAGTTGGGACTAATGAGTCCCACTAAGGTGTGTATATAACCAATAAGTTGTGTTTAGGACCAATGATGGCCCAATAAGGTGTGTTTAGTAGGACAATGAGGGTCGGTTGGAACCAATAAGTCCTAGTAAGGTGTGTATATAACCAATAAGTTGTGTTTAGGACCAATGATGGCCCAATATGGTGTGTTTAGTTGGGACTAATGAGTCCCACTAAGGTGTGTATATAACCAATAAGTTATGTTTAGGACCAATGATGGCCCAATAAGGTGTGTTTAGTAGGGCAATGAGGGTCGGTTAGGACCAATAAGTCCTAGTAAGGTGTGTATATAACCAATAAGTTGTGTTTAGGACCAATGATGGCCCAATAATGTGTGTTTAGTTGGGACTAATGAGTCCCACTAAGGTGTGTATATAACCAATAAGTTGTGTTTAGGACCAATGATGGCCCTATAAGGAGTGTTTAGTAGGGCAATGAGGGTCGGTTGGGACCAATAAGTCCTAGTAAGGTGTGTCTTATATAACCAATAAGTTGTGTTTAGGACCAATGATGGCCCAATAATGTGTGTTTAAGGGCAATGAGGGTCAGTTGGGACCAATGAGTCCCAATAAAGTGTGTATATAACCAATAAGTTGTGTTTACGACCAATTATGGCCCAATAAGGTGTGTTTAGTTGGGACCAATGAGTCCCACTAATGTGTGTATATAACCAATACGTTGTGTTTAGGACCAATGATGGCACAATAAAGTGGGTTTAGGGACAATGAGGGTTAGTTGGCACCAATGAGTCCTAATAAGATGTTTATATAACCAATAAGTTGTGTTTACGACCAATTATGGCCCAATATGGTGTGTTTAGTTGGGACTAATGAGTCCCACTAAGGTGTGTATATAACCAATAAGTTATGTTTAGGACCAATGATGGCCCAATAAGGTGTGTTTAGTAGGGCAATGAGGGTCGGTTAGGACCAATAAGTCCTAGTAAGGTGTGTATATAACCAATAAGTTGTGTTTAGGACCAATGATGGCCCAATAATGTGTGTTTAGTTGGGACTAATGAGTCCCACTAAGGTGTGTATATAACCAATAAGTTGTGTTTAGGACCAATGATGGCCCTATAAGGAGTGTTTAGTAGGGCAATGAGGGTCGGTTCGGACCAATAAGTCCTAGTAAGGTGTGTCTTATATAACCAATAAGTTGTGTTTAGGACCAATGATGGCCCAATAATGTGTGTTTAAGGGCAATGAGGGTCAGTTGGGACCAATGAGTCCCAATAAAGTGTGTATATAACCAATAAGTTGTGTTTACGACCAATTATGGCCCAATAAGGTGTGTTTAGTTGGGACCAATGAGTTCCACTAATGTGTGCATATAACCAATACGTTGTGTTTAGGACCAATGATGGCACAATAAAGTGGGTTTAGGGACAATGAGGGTTAGTTGGCACCAATGAGTCCTAATAAGTTGTTTATATAACCAATAAGTTGTGTTTACGACCAATTATGGCCCAATATGGTGTGTTTAGTTGGGACTAATGAGTCCCACTAAGGTGTGTATATAACCAATAATTTATGTTTAGGACCAATGATGGCCCAATAAGGTGTGTTTAGTAAGGAAATGAGGGTCGGTTAGAACCAATAAGTCCTAGTAAGGTGTGTATATAACCAATACGTTGTGTTTAGGACCAATGATGGTACAATAAAGTGGGTTTAGGGACAATGAGGGTTAGTTGGCACCAATGAGTCCTAATAAGTTGATTATATAACCAATAAGTTGTGTTTACGACCAATTATGGTCAAATATGGTGTGTTTAGTTGGGACTAATGAGTCCCACTAAGGTGTGTATATAACCAATAAGTTGTGTTTAGGACCAATGATGGCCCAATAATGTGTGTTTAGTAGGGCAATGAGGGTCGGTTAGGACCAATGAGTCCCACTAAGGTGTGTATATAACCAATAAGTTGTGTTTAGGACCAATGATGGCCCAATAATGTGTGTTTAGTTGGGACTAATGAGTCCCACTAAGGTGTGTATATAACCAATAAGTTGTGTTTAGGACCAATGATGGCCCTATAAGGAGTGTTTAGTAGGGCAATGAGGGTCGGTTGGGACCAATGAGTCCTAGTAAGGTGTGTCTTATATAACCAATAAGTTGTGTTTAGGACCAATGATGGCCCAATAATGTGTGTTTAAGGGAAATGAGGGTCAGTTGGGACCAATGAGTCCCAATAAAGTGTGTATATAACCAATAAGTTGTGTTTACGACCAATGATGGCCCAATAATGTGTGTTTAGTTGGGACTAATGAGTCCCACTAAGGTGTGTATATAACCAATAAGTTGTGTTTAGGACCAATGATGGCCCTATAAGGAGTGTTTAGAAGGGCAATGAGGGTCGGTTGGGACCAATAAGTCCTAGTAAGGTGTGTCTTATATAACCAATAAGTTGTGTTTAGGACAAATGATGGCCCAATAATGTGTGTTTAAGGGCAATGAGGGTCAGTTGGGACCAATGAGTCCCAATAAAGTGTGTATATAACCAATAAGTTGTGTTTACGACCAATTATGGCCCAATAAGGTGTGTTTAGTTGGGACCAATGAGTTCCACTAATGTGTGCATATAACCAATACGTTGTGTTTAGGACCAATGATGGCACAATAAAGTGGGTGTAGGGACAATGAGGGTTAGTTGGCACCAATGAGTCCTAATAAGTTGTTTATATAACCAATAAGTTGTGTTTACGACCAATTATGGCCCAATATGGTGTGTTTAGTTGGGACTAATGAGTCCCACTAAGGTGTGTATATAACCAATAAGTTATGTTTAGGACCAATGATGGCCCAATAAGGTGTGTTTAGTAAGGACAATGAGGGTCGGTTAGAACCAATAAGTCCTAGTAAGGTGTGTATATAACCAATAAGTTGTGTTTAGGACCAATGATGGCCCAATATGGTGTGTTTAGTTGGGACTAATGAGTCCCACTAAGGTGTGTATATAACCAATAAGTTATGTTTAGGACCAATGATGGTCCAATAAGGTGTGTTTAGTAGGGCAATGAGGGTCGGTTAGGACCAATAAGTCCTAGTAAGGTGTGTATATAACCAATAAGTTGTGTTTAGGACCAATGATGGCCCAATAATGTGTGTTTAGTTGGGACTAATGAGTCCCACTAAGGTGTGTATATAACCAATAAGTTGTGTTTAGGACCAATGATGGCCCTATAAGGAGTGTTTAGAAGGGCAATGAGGGTCGGTTGGGACTAATAAGTCCTAGTAAGGTGTGTCTTATATAACCAATAAGTTGTGTTTAGGACCAATGATGGCCCAATAATGTGTGTTTAAGGGCAATGAGGGTCAGTTGGGACCAATGAGTCCCAATAAAGTGTGTATATAACCAATAAGTTGTGTTTACGACCAATTATGGCCCAATAAGGTGTGTTTAGTTGGGACCAATGAGTCCCACTAATGTGTGTATATAACCAATACGTTGTGTTTAGGACCAATGATGGCACAATAAAGTGGGTTTAGGGACAATGAGGGTTAGTTGGCACCAATGAGTCCTAATAAGGTGTTTATATAACCAATAAGTTGTGTTTACGACCAATTATGGCCCAATATGGTGTGTTTAGTTGGGACTAATGAGTCCCACTAAGGTGTGTATATAACCAATAAGTTATGTTTAGGACCAATGATGGCCCAATAAGGTGTGTTTAGTAGGGCAATGAGGGTCGGTTAGGACCAATAAGTCCTAGTAAGGTGTGTATATAACCAATAAGTTGTGTTTAGGACCAATGATGGCCCAATAATGTGTGTTTAGTTGGGACTAATGAGTCCCACTAAGGTGTGTATATAACCAATAAGTTGTGTTTAGGACCAATGATGGCCCTATAAGGAGTGTTTAGTAGGGCAATGAGGGTCGGTTGGGACCAATAAGTCCTAGTAAGGTGTGTCTTATATAACCAATAAGTTGTGTTTAGGACCAATGATGGCCCAATAATGTGTGTTTAAGGGAAATGAGGGTCAGTTGGGACCAATGAGTCCCAATAAAGTGTGTATATAACCAATAAGTTGTGTTTACGACCAATTATGGCCCAATAAGGTGTGTTTAGTTGGGACCAATGAGTCCCACTAATGTGTGCATATAACCAATACGTTGTGTTTAGGACCAATGATGGCACAATAAAGTGGGTTTAGGGACAATGAGGGTTAGTTGGCACCAATGAGTCCTAATAAGGTGTTTATATAACCAATAAGTTGTGTTTACGACCAATTATGGCCCAATATGGTGTGTTTAGTTGGGACTAATGAGTCCCACTAAGGTGTGTATATAACCAATAAGTTATGTTTAGGACCAATGATGGCCCAATAAGGTGTGTTTAGTAGGGCAATGAGGGTCGGTTAGGACCAATAAGTCCTAGTAAGGTGTGTATATAACCAATAAGTTGTGTTTAGGACCAATGATGGCCCAATAATGTGTGTTTAGTTGGGACTAATGAGTCCCACTAAGGTGTGTATATAACCAATAAGTTGTGTTTAGGACCAATGATGGCCCTATAAGGAGTGTTTAGTAGGGCAATGAGGGTCGGTTGGGACCAATAAGTCCTAGTAAGGTGTGTCTTATATAACCAATAAGTTGTGTTTAGGACCAATGATGGCCCAATAATGTGTGTTTAAGGGCAATGAGGGTCAGTTGGGACCAATGAGTCCCAATAAAGTGTGTATATAACCAATAAGTTGTGTTTACGACCAATTATGGCCCAATAAGGTGTGTTTAGTTGGGACCAATGAGTCCCACTAATGTGTGCATATAACCAATACGTTGTGTTTAGGACCAATGATGGCACAATAAAGTGGGTTTAGGGACAATGAGGGTTAGTTGGCACCAATGAGTCCTAATAAGGTGTTTATATAACCAATAAGTTGTGTTTACGACCAATTATGGCCCAATATGGTGTGTTTAGTTGGGACTAATGAGTCCCACTAAGGTGTGTATATAACCAATAAATTATGTTTAGGACCAATGATGGCCCAATAAGGTGTGTTTAGTAGGGCAATGAGGGTCGGTTAGAACCAATAAGTCCTAGTAAGGTGTGTATATAACCAATAAGTTGTGTTTAGGACCAATGATGGCCCAATATGGTGTGTTTAGTTGGGACTAATGAGTCCCACTAAGGTGTGTATATAACCAATAAGTTATGTTTTGGACTAATGATGGTCCAATAAGGTGTGTTTAGTAGGGCAATGAGGGTCGGTTAGGACCAATAAGTCCTAGCAAGGTGTGTATATAACCAATAAGTTGTGTTTAGGACCAATGATGGCCCAATAATGTGTGTTTAGTTGGGACTAATGAGTCCCACTAAGGTGTGTATATAACCAATAAGTTGTGTTTAGGACCAATGATGGCCCTATAAGGAGTGTTTAGTAGGGCAATGAGGGTCGGTTGGGACCAATAAGTCCTAGTAAGGTGTGTCTTATATAACCAATAAGTTGTGTTTAGGACCAATGATGGCCCAATAATGTGTGTTTAAGGGCAATGAGGGTCAGTTGGGACCAATGAGTCCCAATAAAGTGTGTATATAACCAATAAGTTGTGTTTACGACCAATTATGGCCCAATAAGGTGTGTTTAGTTGGGACCAATGAGTCCCACTAATGTGTGTATATAACCAATACGTTGTGTTTAGGACCAATGATGGCACAATAAAGTGGGTTTAGGGACAATGAGGGTTAGTTGGCACCAATGAGTCCTAATAAGGTGTTTATATAACCAATAAGTTGTGTTTACGACCAATTATGGCCCAATATGGTGTGTTTAGTTGGGACTAATGAGTCCCACTAAGGTGTGTATATAACCAATAAGTTATGTTTAGGACCAATGATGGCCCAATAAGGTGTGTTTAGTAGGGCAATGAGGGTCGGTTAGAACCAATAAGTCCTAGTAAGGTGTGTATATAACCAATAAGTTGTGTTTAGGACCAATGATGGCCCAATAATGTGTGTTTAGTTGGGACTAATGAGTCCCACTAAGGTGTGTATATAACCAATAAGTTGTGTTTAGGACCAATGATGGCCCTATAAGGAGTGTTTAGTAGGGCAATGAGGGTCGGTTGGGACCAATAAGTCCTAGTAAGGTGTGTCTTATATAACCAATAAGTTGTGTTTAGGACCAATGATGGCCCAATAATGTGTGTTTAAGGGCAATGAGGGTCAGTTGGGACCAATGAGTCCCAATAAAGTGTGTATATAACCAATAAGTTGTGTTTACGACCAATTATGGCCCAATAAGGTGTGTTTAGTTGGGACCAATGAGTCCCACTAATGTGTGCATATAACCAATACGTTGTGTTTAGGACCAATGATGGCACAATAAAGTGGGTTTAGGGACAATGAGGGTTAGTTGGCACCAATGAGTCCTAATAAGGTGTTTATATAACCAATAAGTTGTGTTTACGACCAATTATGGCCCAATATGGTGTGTTTAGTTGGGACTAATGAGTCCCACTAAGGTGTGTATATAACCAATAAATTATGTTTAGGACCAATGATGGCCCAATAAGGTGTGTTTAGTAGGGCAATGAGGGTCGGTTAGAACCAATAAGTCCTAGTAAGGTGTGTATATAACCAATAAGTTGTGTTTAGGACCAATGATGGCCCAATAATGTGTGTTTAGTTGGGACTAATGAGTCCCACTAAGGTGTGTATATAACCAATAAGTTGTGTTTAGGACCAATGATGGCCCTATAAGGAGTGTTTAGTAGGGCAATGAGGGTCGGTTGGGACCAATAAGTCCTAGTAAGGTGTGTCTTATATAACCAATAAGTTGTGTTTAGGACCAATGATGGCCCAATAATGTGTGTTTAAGGGCAATGAGGGTCAGTTGGGACCAATGAGTCCCAATAAAGTGTGTATATAACCAATAAGTTGTGTTTACGACCAATTATGGCCCAATAAGGTGTGTTTAGTTGGGACCAATGAGTCCCACTAATTTGCATATCGTAGTATGTAGTTATTTGTTAACAGAATTACATTATAAAGATTAATATCGAACAAATGACATATTGCTTAATGCTTAGGTGTCTATTAGTATTTGCAATGTAAAGGGCTTTGGTTTTAGTTTAACTCATAACCTATTAATTCGATCCTACAAGTGGTATCAGAGCTTTGGCTCTTACCTTGAAGACTTTTTAGTGCTTCAAAATGGTTCATACTTTACTTGCTTACTTTAGAAGCTTTGCTATGTCTCTATCTTTCTAAAGGTTTTCAAAATGAGTGATTTCAGTTTAAGTTGCCCAAATGGTTCTTCCAACAAACCGCCAATGTTCACTCCTGATGACTTTGGTACCTGGAAACTCAGGATGGAAGGTTTTGTTAGGATTTTTGACCGTCGTATTTGGAAATCTTTCACTGAAGGTCCTTACTCACCCATGGTTTCATCTGCTGACGATGCAGAAGTCAAAATACCTAAGCCACTAGATAAATATGTTGAATCTGACTATACTGCCCTCGAATATGACCATAAGGCCTATTGGACTCTACAGGCTGCACTTCCTAATTCCATTTTAAGTGGGTTCAAAGGATACAAAACTGCATTTGACCTGTGGAATGCCTTAAGTGAAATGTATGAAGGAACCAGTGAAGTTAAAGAAAACAAGAAATATGTCTCAAAACAGAAGTATGAAAACTTTACTTTCAAATCTGGTGAAACAATGACAAACCAGTACTTAAGATTTGTTTCTTTGCTTGATGAACTCCAAAAGGTAGATGTAAAACTAGACCATGTAGATGTTAACTGTCACACCCCCAAAATACCACTAACGGAGTTTATACCGTTAAGGGGCGCGACTAGACCAGGACCCACAACCATAGTTACAAATACTAAACGAATCAGGGTTAGTCCAAACATAAGTCATAAATAAAGTCTCAATTACAACGCAGCGGAAAAATATTATCTTAGCACTAACCACGTGCCTTACACAAACATTGTTTTAAAATTCCCAAGTTTAGTTTAAGATCAAAAACAAAAAGGTCTTCAAGTGCCATGCCAACCTCGCTCCGGATACTCCTTAGCGATCTGCAAAAGTTTAAACCACGCAAGTGTCAACCTAACGGTTGGTGAGTTCACAGTGGGCTTGTCATGCATTGGCCCGGTCTCATAATCATAATTCGTATCAAAATGTACTTACAAAATATTCATTTGTGAAAAGCAATGCTCGTATTAAATTCTTAGTTTATAAATGGTTTGTCCGTGACCACGTCATCGGGTATGTACTAGTTCCGTAAAGTTAAAGGACTCAACCGATATCGCGGGTAGCTAATCCGTTGTTCCATGCTCTAAGGAAGTTTGTACCAAAGCTGACTTATTTTGTGGGGGCCGAGCCATCCCGTACGGTGCGGACCAAGTCATCACGGTTTCTGCCTCCCCCGTGTCCTCTCGGGACCACGGTCAAATAGGCTGATATTGTTCCTCCGTGCACTCCCCGTGCCACGGGGCGGAGTTTGTCAAACTCCAGTAGATCTACCCAACATCCCCTCGCTTTCACAAATTAATGGCACAATTAAGTTGAGGATAACGATCACTAAATATTAAAATTGGTTTTAATATCCCTATCCGGTAATAATAAATCGATAGTTCATGCCGTCCAAAATCAAGTCAAAACTTGGAACATATTTACCGACGCATCAGTGTTGGAGTATTTCAACACCGCACTTGGTGCCTAGGGTACCTTCCAAGGTGGGGGCATTGGAGTATTTCAACACCATGCCGGCCACATTGACCATTTGGGATTACTATCGCTTTCTTTGTGTATGTTTGTAGTGTTGGAGTATTTCAACACCGCACTATGAATATATGCAGACAAAGTGGTCATGGATGAGGCTAAAGAGTATCTTAAATACAAACAATTGTATTAATGCAGCCTCATAAATGAGATTCACGACTAAGACTTCGCGGTTGACACCCATTGTCAGTTTGGTTACACGAGTTTGCTCTCGAGGCTCATTTGGCGGTCTCAAGTAAAATCGTCTAATCGAATTCTCAATATTCTTATGAAATAAATCTTACCAATTTATAATAAGAAAATATTTTACACCGAAAATACTAATTTAAAATTAATTTTCTTATTTCAGAAGTCTAATGAAAACACAGTTCCTCTGAGTTCTATGGTATCTCTCAACCCATTCACTGAGACGAACTTCTTATCATGGCAAACCCTCCTGAGGAACATCTTGAGGCTTTTTGGAAAGTTGTATATTCTTGATCGACCCATCCCGAGCTTGCCGTCTTACTTGCTAAACGACCACTCGAGGATGGAAATCCAGAAGCACAGTGATGACTCTCGGGAAGTCACTGAGCTGATGTTATCTGGCATGTGACCGGATTTTCGGTATAACTTTACCGACATGGGAGCGTATGAGATCATGAGAAAGCTCAAAGATTTATTTGAGTTGAGCCAGAGAGGTGAACGATGTAAAGCACTTCAATATTTTGTTAATTGCGCTATGTCGCCTAATTCCTCTGCATATGATCATGTCATGATGATGAAGGGGTATTGCGACAGACTGATCGACTTCGGCTACTCCATTCCTGAGGGGATGGCTTTAGATGTATTCCTTGGATCTTTATCCGAGCATCATCGCATGCATGCGATTAACTGCTCGGCTCAGACTTTAGATGAGGTTCTGACATTGTTTCCAAATGTCAAGATCAGGACCACACCGGCTGTGCTCTATCAGAGTTGTTGATACATGTATAACCAAGTCCAAGAACAAGGTTAAAGAGACCAAGGGCAAGAAACCATTGGTTCCTCCTGCTCAGGAACGTCAATGCTTTGAATGCAATCAGATGGGCCACTGGAAACGCAACTGCCCCATCTACGTGGCTAAGATCAAGATGACTAGAAACTCCGGCAAGGGTTCCTCATCAGGTATGTCAATACATGTTATTGAACATTTCACTGTTTCCTCCAATACATGGGTATTTGATACTGGATGCGGTTACCATATTGTTATTGTTTTGCAGGTTCCTGAGAAGTGGAAGAAGATAGAGCAAGGCGACATGGAGCTTATCGTTGGTGATAGGAAAAGAGTCCCGGTCTTGGCCACCGGCATATATTCTCTTACATGTCCTACTAGCCTTGTAGTTACTTTATCTAACTGTTTGTATTCTCCTGGCTTGTCTAGAAACATTGTAGCTGTCTATTCCCTGTTTGAACAAGGTTTTAAGTACAAGTTTAATGGAAGTTCCATTTTTACCTACTTTAACGATATCTTTTATTTCGAGGCTAAACCTCGACATGGTATATATGAGATAATTGTTCAAACACACGATCAACTCTATCATGTTTCTAAATGAAACAAAGTTGATAACGATTCTTCGTTATGGCATCATCGACTAGGTTACATAAGCAAAGCTCGCATCAAGAAGCTACAAACTGCAGGGATTCTCGAATCTACTAATGCAGATTCCTTCAACGAATGCGAATCTTGTTTATCTGGTAAACTGACCAAGTCACCCTTCACCCATGTTGGTGAACTGGCTGAAGATTTGTTAGGATTTATACACACTGATGTGTGTGGACCCTTCCGAACCAAAACGATAAATCGTGAACGCTACTTCGTATCTTTCATAGATGACTATAGCAGATATGCTTACGTCTATCTTATGAAACATAAGCACGAGACTTTTGACAAGTTCAAAGAGTTTCAAAAAGGAAGTAGAGAATCAACTAAGTCGAACTATTAAAATACTTCGATCGGATAGAGGTGGTGAATATCTTAGCCACGAGTTCCTCGATCATCTCAAGGATTATGGAATCATTTCACAACCCACTCCTCCCGATACACCCAGTTAAATGGCGTGAGTGAAAGGAGGAATCGAACCTTGCTGAACATGCTTCGATCGATGATGTGCAGGACTAACTTGTCCCACTTCTTTTGGGGTTATGCTCTCTTAACCCTCGCTCGCCTAATAAATCTGGCACCAACCAAGAAATTGGACAAGACCCCATACGAGATATGGCATAACTCTACTCCAAAGCTTTCTTACCTCAGGGTTTGGGGATGAGAAGCTTATGTCACTAGCGAATCTGACAACAAGCTTGACCCTCGAGGTGAAAAGGTGATTTTCATCGGATACTAAAGTAATACCGGCTATTACTTTTACCATCCTCAAGAAAACTATGTTTTCATCAAAAGGAAGGGTAAGTTTCTTGAGAAAGAATTTCTCAGCAAAGGAACCGGTAGTGATCCAGTGGATCTTGAAGAAATTCAAGAAACACAAAACCCTGAGACGGTCGCTGTGTCTGATCGACAAATGGTTGTCGCACAATCAGACCAAACACAAGCGTTCGCAGTAGAGAAAGGACACGCAGGGAACCTAATAGATACCTCGGTCATCTAGAAGCTTTCGATGTCCTGTTAGTAGTAGATTCTAATGACAACCAACTAATCACAAAGCTGCTGTATCAGATCCTGAATCTGACAAATGGCTTGAAGCCATGAATGCTGAGATGAAATTCATGCATGATAATCAAGTATGGGACTTGATTGAGCTACCCCCCGGTTCTCGGGAAGTAGGGAGCAAGTGGATCTTTAAAAGAAAAACTGACATGCATGGAAATGTCCAAACCTATAAGGCACGACTTGTTGCGAAGGGTTTCACTTAAACCCAAGGGGTTGACTATGAAGAAACCTTCTCGCCCGTGGCCATGATCAAATCGATCAGGATATTGCTTGCCATAACCGCATACTATGATTATGAGATATGGCAAATGGATGTCAAAACCGCATTTCTGAACGGACAACTCACTAAGGATTTCTACATGGTTCAGCCGGATGGTTTTGTTGATCCAAAATATCCAAATAGGGTTTGGAAGCTCAATAAGTCCATTTATGGACTTAAACACGAATCTCAAAGGTGTAATCTTCGTTTCGACCAGAAAGTCAAAGATTTGGCTTTGCTCAAAACGAAGATGAACCTTGTGTTTACAGAAAGGCACGTGGGAGCGCTATATCATTCCTCATCTTGTATGTGGATGATATATTGATCATAGGAAACAACATACCCATGCTTGACGAGCTTAAGAAATTGCTTTCATCTTGTTTCGCTATGAAGAATCTTGGAGAAGACGCTTATATTCTGGGAATCAAGATTCACAGAGATCGATCGAAGCGACTTCTGGGTCTTAGTCAAAGCACATACATTAACAAGATTATATCACGGTTCAACATGAGCAACTCTAAGAAAGGGTCATCCCTATGACAAAGGGTGCTATCTTGAACAAATCTCAATCTCCTAAAACGGACAAAGAGATCAACCAAATGGCTTCGATCCCATTTGCTTCTGCTATAGGCTCAATTATGTATGCCATGCTCTGCACTCGACGGGATGTCTCATTTGCGTTGAGCTTGAAAAGTAGGTACCAACAGTATCCTTGTCTAGCTCACTGGACTGCTGTGAAGAACATCCTGAAATACCTGAGAAACACTAGTGAGATGTTTCTGGTATATGGAGGAACTGATGAGCTTGCTGTAAAGTGTTACACCGATGCTAGTTTTTAGACTGACCGAGATGACTCTCGCTCGCAGTCAGGATACGTATTCACCCTTAGTGGAGGTGTTGTTTCGTGGTGTAATTCCAAACAGCCAGTAGTGATGATTCCACTACTGAATCTGAATAAATAGTCGCCTCAGAAGCTGCCAAGGAAGCAGTATGGATGAAGAAGTTTATCACCGATCTCGATGTGGTTCCAAGTGTCAAGAAACCAATTGAGATGATGTGCGATAACACAGGCGCTATTGCTCAAGCCAAAGAGCCAAGGTCTCATAAGAAGGCCAAGCACATTCTGAGGAAATTTCATTACATCAGAGAATTAGTTGAAAGAAATGAAATAAAGATATGAAAAGTAGACACCGATCAAAACTTAGCTGATCCCTTTATAAAGCCCATGACTCACGAGACTCATGATCGTCACAGAGAAGCGATAGGGCTTAGATTAGCTAAAGACATGTTTTGATTTAGTATTTGGGTGTACGAACACATAACAGTTATCTTACTATTCATATTCCATCGGTAAATGCGGTATATGGAATTTCATAACTGTGTTCGATGTTAATTCTTTTAATCATCCCTGAACAATTGTTGATATTGTTCTAAATGTCCGTAGTCGATTAGAGACGTGGGAGCGACTCTAAACTAAGACGATTCTCATTTTTAACCTTAAAAGGGTTTAAAGTTCAAAGTCACAGACCTCATTTTAGAATGACGTTGGATGTAACTTGCATCAATCAATGCAATCATGGAAAGCTTTGCCTGCTTGATTAATGGTATGCTATAATGTTTCCTTAGACCTGAGACGTATATTGGAACTCTCGTTTACTATAGACTGTTCTTTGATTGTAGTTTAACGTTGTCGCATAACTGCCAACAATAAGACTACTTTTGGGAATGGATCTAAAGTTCAGTGGGAGTTGTATGCCTCAAGACGAGATTTCATACTATTGCTTCGGCAATAGATAGAGATAATGGCGCCCTCTTTGATTCCAAGTGTGAAGTGTGAGGCCTCACCCAAACTTACTGTGTGTTTGATTGGTTCACTTTGGATCAGAGAACGAGTTTATAATCGCTGAATCTAATACATGAGAGCCCATGTCTCATTATTCATCTATGTCTAGAACGGAAAGGAACATATGACAACGATTACCATAAGTCCTCTATCTGCTTGCTTTACAATCAGATATACTTTGGCTGACGACTTAAAGTGTCGAAACTGGTTGGTGTAGCCATGCATAACTAGAGTGCCTCTACAAAGCTAAAGTGTCGCGATTAGTCCAAGTGGGAGACTGTTGGAAATTAGGTGTCCTGACCCGACATTTAACGTAACTGACCCGGAAGAGTTACACCGGATTCAACGAACTAAATAATTAATTACTTGTTAATTAATTAGTTTAAACCTTTATAATAAATAAATATTTGTTATTTATTTAATTAAAAGTAACGAAACTATCTTTCTCGTAAAATTGTTTACGAGAAAATTCGACGGAATATTATCTAGTTGTTACTGAGTTAACGAAATAGTAATATTGGGTTAGTTTTAGTGGTTTCGGAGCAACGGACCGCGACATGGGCTTAGCTAGCCTAAAGCCCATCGTAGGAGATTAAAAGAGAGGAGATAGGGAGAGAACCCTAATCTCGAAAACTCTCCTCTCTCCCATTCTCCTTGCCGGCGTCCCCTCCTCCCTCCCTCTCTCAATCTCGGTGCAACCATCACCACCATCTCCATCGCTTTTTCTGATTGCTACAATGGTGAAAGGAGACCCTCGATTACCGCCGCGTTGAAGCTAGAGACCACCTCCGCCACCGCTAGAGCCGCCGCCGTAGAGGAGCGCGCCACCGCAGAGGAGCGCGTCGCCGCAGAAGAGCGCACCGCCACCTCCGCCGTCGGCGTCATGGCCTGTTTCACAGTCATCTTCGACGTGTTCGGTGAGGTCCACCGTGATGTGGTTCTCGCTTTACCCGCGCCACCGAGGCCAATGTTTGAGCCATCGCGTGCCACCACCAACCAATCCGGTGAAAGTTCCAAGTGACCGGCGCCACTTTATGTCGCCGCCATTGCGCCTCTTGCTCCGCCACTTCCACGTGTGTCGGACGAAATCGATGTGATGTCGGTTTCGTTGTTATGCACGGCAGAACCTTTCGATTAGAATGCCATGATTCATGGCATGGTTTCGTTACCGCCACCACCACTGGTTCACTCGGTGAATGTGAGTGTGGTGCCCGAGGCCCCGTCTTCACATTCGGTGGAAGACTTGACTCACCGGTTCGAGTCGGGCACTGCTGTTGATACTAGCGATATTTCGTCGAACCCCGGTTTCTCAAAAGGATGTTCGGACTCGGCTAAGATATATCTAATTTACTGTTAGATTAGACAGAATTTAATTTTAACTGTATATACGCGTACACGGTGATCAGATCCTGTCTACGGTTTTCATTATTTGCGTTGTAAAACTATTTTTCCGCTGCGTAATTAGTTCTGATTAATTAACCCGTAAATTTACTCGGTAATAAATTTTAACGAGCAACCTAGATACCCATTGTAAAACCAAACAATAATTGTGGTGACAGGGGACACAAGATTTCTGATTGCCCAAAGCATAAGGATGCTGCCAGGGATAGAAACAAGGGCAGATAAGGTGGAGCCCCTAAAGGTAAACCTTGCATATTTATCATGTTTGTTAAAGAAGCGCCTAATAGCGATGATGTCATATCTGGTATGTTTACTGTAAATAGTTATTATGTTAGTGTGTTATTTGATTCTGGAGCCAATAGAAGTTTCATTTTTTCCTCCTGTGTGCCTAAGTTAAAATTTACCTTGCATGTTTAGATAGGCCATACATTGTATAAACTTCCAATGGATAAGAAATTAGTATCCCTAAGATTGTTAAAGGTTGCAAATTAAGAATAGACAATACCTTGTGTGACCTTGAACTACTTCTATGACCCTAAGTGAATTTGATAATGTGTTAGGTATGGATTGGTTAACCCAACACCGAGCCAAAATTCTTTGCGGCGAGAAATTAGTAGAAGTAGAGTCAGCAGATGGGAAAGTGCATACCATAGTGGGATATTGTCAAGCACAACATTTGAAGATAATTTCTATGCTGAAGGAAAATAAGTGCATAAGTAAAGGACGTCAAGCTTTCATTATAAACTTGGTAGAGGTTTCGTGAGAGATTAATATAAAGGATGTACCGATCGTTTCAATTCTAGGACTACCGCCCCGAGCGTAAAGTAGAGTTTCAAATCGAGTTTGCCCCAGGGTCAACGCCGTTAGCCACGGCACCTTACCTACTCGAACCCTAGGAGATGCGGGAATTGAAGAGCCAGCTGCAAGATCTTCTTGATAAGGGTTTTATTCGGCCTAGTTCATCTCAATGGGGAGCATCCATATTATTTGTCAAGAAGAAAGATGGGTCGATGCGCATGTGTATCGATTATCGTGATATCAACCGAGTTACGATCAAGAACCGCTACCCTCTACCTAGAATAGATGATTTATTCGATCAACTCCAAGTAGCGAGCTATTTCTTGAAAATAGATTTTAGATCAGGATATCATCAACTGCATTTTGGGAAGAAGACATCCCAAACGAAAATATTCAGGACGAGATATGGGCATTACGAGTTCACAGTGATGCCATTTAGTTTAACGAATGCACCTACAGTTTTTATGGATTTAATGAATTGAGCCTGCAAGCCGTACCTCGACAAATTTGTGATTGTTTTCATTGATGATATATTGGTATACTTTCGAATGAAGGAAGATCATGAAAAGCATTTGAGAATGATGTTGGAATTGTTGAGAGCAGAGAAACTTTATGCCAAATTTTCGAAGTGTGATTTTGGATTAGAGAGGTTCAATTTTTAAGCCATATAGTAAGTAGTTGAAAACGCATATAAGGATCGATTCTATGGTAGATAATATCGAGACAGAAGTTTTGTCATATATTGTGTTGAATGGTTACATAAACCGAAGGAGTATACAAACGATTAAGCTCCGGGGGAGGTTGGACAGAACATCCCCTCTCAACACTTGATTTGGACAGAAACTTACAAAGAATCACAAAGACTAAACTATTCATACTCGTGTAAACTGTCCGAACCTGGAGACCTCCGAACCCTGTCCGAACTCCCTCCGAACTTGGAGTTCATCCAAGGTTCGGACAACTCCGAACCCGGAGTTCGGCTGGGGTTCGGACCCCAGTTCATGTCTCCGATAAATCAGTTTGTTTGACAATTCGAACAGTAACGGCCACACAAGATTCAGGTATCAAAAAATTCACCCTTGGACGTTACTGTCGAATCCAGACTTTGATTTTCTAGCAATCTTCAGTCAGCTTGCTGCAGACGCCTCTATCTTTAGCAAACTCCCCTTGACTGAAACATCAGATATGCAGGAAACAGTTTACCATTCTATACAATCTCCACAACCAATAAATTTTCCCCTCAGATAGAGCACATCCATCCATTCCGGAACAGTCATACGATAAAGGTTCATTTCATTAGTTGTATCCGGAAATTGTAAAGACACTCGAATATCACTGCATACTAACAACAATCTTTAATCTTCACCAAATTGTAATCTATTCTGATCTTTATTAAAACAGACACAATCAGCATCTTCAATCTTGGAAATTCCCCCTCAGCATCAAATCTATCCCAATATATTACTCCGATAAACGTATATCTCGTTGCAGACTAGAACCTGACCAAGTCTTCACAACTCAAGAAAGAATTGGGCATATGACAGAGAGTTCCAAACCATAACTGAACACTTTGACATATCGGTTCGCACGTACATCAGAATACACCACCTTTCCATGAAGATCAAAAATCACCATCATCCCTGAACTAGTTGCTTTTGAATATTCACTTTTTCAATTATGAAACTCTGAAAGTTTTTAGGGTCCCTAATTTCCTCCTAAATAAGTGACATACTCAAACCTTCAATTTCTTATGATTCCAACCCCACATGTTTTTAGTGGAATGATAAACTCAAGTGGCCCGCACAAAATCTTTAATCTCATTTAATCTTCAGTTTGTGTAGAAAGATAATCTCCGACAATCGTTCCCAAGTAATCATAACCATGTCTCTGAATCTCTGTCCATTATCAGAAACACACGTTCTTGAGTCTCTGTCCATTATCAAGAACAATGACTACCCACAAACTCATTTCTTGAAATTCGATCATTAAATCTTAACAAGTATCATAATCTGAAAAGTCTTCAAACATAACACCCCACAGCTACCAAATCAAGGGTAAACCCGATAACTGATCAGCTTCTTTGAAATTCCCTCCTAACGGGGGTTCGGGGGCAGCGCCCCTGAGAAGCGGGGTCCAAGGGGCGGCAGCCCCTGGCGGGGTCCAAGGGGCAGATCTTTCGAACCTCATCCGAACCACCTCCGAACCTTGTCCGAACCTCATCCGAACCTGATCTTTCGAACCTCATCCGAACCACCTTCGAACCTCATCCGAACCTGACCTTCGGACATCCGAACAAGTCCGAACGTTGTCCGAACCTGGAGTTCGGAGCGGTTATTTTTCAGATCTGTTCTTCGGCCGAACCTCAGACGAACTCGACTGGAAATTTTCAAAATCGCACTAGATTTAGAATTTGATCGAATTTCGACATCCAGAGGCTTCTGTTAGGTTAAAACATGATTTAGAAAGACTCGATTGATTAAAAATCAACCAGAAACACTTTAAATCACACCTAACTAAAGATTTAACTTCTCAAACTTAAGAAAAATGATGAATTAGGACCATAGAAAGGGCCAGCAGCTCTGATACCACTTTTAAATGAGATATACGAACTAAAGTTAGGATCAACCTAGTACACCAACTAAAGTTGAAGTAGTGATGAAATGGGATCAACCTAGTACACCAACTGAAATTGGGTGATTTTTAGGATTAGCAGGATATTACCGAAGGTTTATTCAGGATTTTTCTAAGATTGCAACTCCATTGACTGAGTTAACCCAAAAGAACGCAAAGTTTGATTGGAAGCAAAAGCATACCTATGCATTTGAGCTGCTGAAGCAGTAGCTGAGTACAACACCCATCCTCTCGCGACTGGAAGGAATGAAAGATTTTTTTGGTTAATTGTGATGCGTCCATTAATGGACTTGGATGCGTACTAATGCAGAGAAATAAAGTGATCGCTTATGCGTGAAGACAACATAAGACGCATGATAAGAATTATACTACTCATGATTTGGAACTTGGTGTTGTGGTATTTGCATTAAATATTTGGAGGCATTATCTTTATGAAACTAATTTTGTGGTTTTCTCTGATCATAAGAGTCTGCAGCACCTTTTTCAATCAGAAGGAATTGAACATGCGTCAGAGGAGATGGATGGAGGTATTAAGCGATTATGATTGTGAGATTAAGTACCATCCTAGAAAGGCCAACGTAGTGGCCGACGCATTAAGTAGAAAAGAGAGATCCAAGACTTTAAGAGTGCGGGCCATGAAAGTAGATGTATGCATAGATGTGATCAGTAAAATTTTGGAAGCTCAAAGGAAACAATTGGCAGATCCAAGCGTGGATAAGAAGGAAGAGATGATGACTATTGTGAACCATGTTACTAAAGGATAAGACGGTATCCTTTGATTAGGAAATCGGGTCTGAATACCCAAGGAAGGAGGTCTTCGTGAGGTGATTCTTCATGAGCCCCATAAGTCTAAGTATGTTATGCACCCTGGTGGTGACAAATTGTAGCAAGACTTGAAGGCACGATATTGGTTGCCCAGTATGAAGAAGGAAATTACTAAGTATATTGGAAAGTGTCATACATGTCTACAGGTGAAGGCTGAGCATCACAAGGCAGTCGGATGCCTTCAACCATTAGATATACCTCAATGGAAATGGGAGATGATCACAATGGATTTTGTAACAAAACTCCCAAAGACTAGTAGCGGCAATGATGCCATTTGGGTAATTATGGATCATTTAACTAAATCTGCTCACTTTTTTCCCATAAAGGAAACTTATCTTTCAGACATTTAGCTAAATTTTATGTGGATAAAATAGTCTCCCTGCATGGAGTACCATTTTCCATCGTGTCAGATAGTGATGGTCGTTTCAGCTCCTATTTCTGAGGAAGTTTGCAAGAGGCGTTGGGAACCAAGATTAAACTGAGCACGGAATATCAAACGCAAACGAATGGGCAAAGTGAATGCACAATTCAACCATTAGAAGATATTCTAAGAGAATGTGTAATAGAATTTGCTGGCAGTTGGGATAACCACTTTCCATTGGTGGAATTTGCGTACAACAATAGTTATCACACTAGCATACAAATGGTGCCATTCGCAGTGTTGTACGGTAGGAAAAGTAGGACCTTGTGTTGGTCTGAGGTGGGAGAAGGATAGCTCACAGGACCAGAGCTTGTCATAACAACCACAGAAAAGATTCTAGAGATTCGTAATAAACTTAAGGCCACCCTGGATCAGCAAAAGTGTTAAGTTGATCGTCATCGCAGAATGTTGGAATTCGAGGAAAGCGACATGGTAATGATGAAGATATCCCCTTGGAAGGTATCTACGTTTTGGAAAGAAGGGAAAACTAAGTTCTCATTACATAGGACCCTTCAAAGTAGTCTCAAGGGTTTGTAACATGCGTATCGGTTAGAATTGCCGGAAGAACTCAATGGAGTTCAAGATGTGTTCCATGTTTCGAATCTGCACAAATGTTTGGTCGATGAAGCTCTTGCGAACCCACTGAAGGAGATCAGAGTAGATGAGAAGTTCAACTTTACTGGGAAACCTGTTGAGATTGTGGAACGGATTGTCAAGAAGTTGCGTAGGAAGAAGATTCCAATGGTAAAGGTTAGGTGGGATGCCTGTTGTGGACCTGAATATACTTAGGAATCCGAAGAAAGTACCCCCGTTTGTTTGAGCCTTGATGAAATCCAGGACATAATTCTTTTTTTTTTTGGGGGGGGGGGGGGGATGTAACATCCTTGATAAAACCATCAGAAATGGGCTTGAATATTTTTATAGAAAAATGAAAAAGAAATTTTTTTCCCCAATCGATGTGGGTGGGACGCATCGATCTGTTTGGCACCTTCGCAGTCTGCATCGACCGACGGATCTCTGGGTTGGATGCGCTACCCGCCAAGTAGGATCCACGTGTCCTTTCCCCTCGATACAGAGCGCATTGTCTGCTTGGGACCCCTTCACGCTTCGCATCGACCTTGGACGATATATAATGTGTTAGTTCATTTTCTGCTACTTAAAGATCTCTATGTTCCGTCCAAATTTCACCAGACGAGACTAATTTCTGTAAAGACCTAGCTTTTGAGGCTTTTGTATTAGTTTATTTTGTCTAGTATTTGGGTTTATTTTGATGTAATTGGGCTACAAAACACTTTTTAATGGGCTAGTTAATGGTGGGTTTAGTGGGTTTAAAGGGGCCGACCGGTTTTGAGAAGTGATAGGGCCGAATTTAATTTTAACTAGGGTTAGGAGAATGACTTGTTGATCAAGCTTGTGATCTCCTTTAAATAGGACCCTAATATCATTAGAATAGGTTGTTGATTCTTGTTGGTTAGAAGGTGTACTATATCCGAAACCCTAAGAGGTTCGGATTCTTTGCAACTAGTTCAAGGTTAATCTCAAGTGTTTTCTTTCAATCGGTTTGTTTTCTTATTTAGTTACTTTCAATCGTTATTCACTTCTTATTGTTTTATATTTTGTTCTTGAATCACCATTAACACCGGATTCCGCACGGTGTTCATGGGTTTTGATATCGCGTGGGGGTTGATTCGATCCTTAAAATTGGTATCAGAGCCAAGAAACTTTGTTTCGAGGCTCTCGTGATATCGGATTGAAGGTATTATTAAACTAACGGTTTGAGGTTTTGTGTGTTTTCTTTTAATCGTTCGAAAAGAGGAAGAAAGGGTTTGTTTTTGCAGGTTTCAAAGCAAGCAGGAGGTTCAGAATCAAAGAACAAAGCTTTTCGATCGAAACAGTGGCCTCGACCCGAGTTTTCGATCGGATTCTATAGCTTTTCGATCCATCATCACAGACTTTCCAATGGGCTCACAACTTTCGGATCGGAAACCGGTTTTCGATTCATCACTCGACTCGTGTAGCCGAAGCTCTGTCCGATCAGAAACCCAACTTTCTGATTCAGGAGACTTTTTGACCCAGATTTTTTTATCAGATGAAGGTCTTTTCGATTGACCTCTGTGGCTAGTCCCAGATTCCCGGTTCGAGCAACAAGTGTGATTTACGGCTCTCACAGCTCTCTGACTAGCCGTTACTCTGCCCGATCGAAAAGTCCACTTTTCGATCGAAAACCTCCTTTCCAAACCTAACTTTCCGATCCAGTGACACTTTTTGATTCAAAAGTACCTTTTCGATCCAAATCTCATTTTGCGGTAAAAACACTATTTCGCATAGTTTCACTAAAACGGACGTAACTTGGGCCTCGTTTAGAGTTGGAAGCTCTAATACCTGCCCAAACGACCATCTCGATGAGCCCCACAATAATCCCGGCCTAATGGCCAGGGGAGTTAATTTGGACCCTCAAATTCCACTCCAAAGGCCTCCGTTTTTCAGTTTGAAGTTTTTGACACTATTATTTGAATAGTGATTTTGTCGTTTTTAAATGATTTGCGCTAGAAGTTCATCCAAAGAAGATCATGGAACACGTTCTACCAGGTACCACTGCATCTACCAACAGTGATAAGGTATGTTCAAACCCCTAGTGCATTTCATTAATTAAAGAATGGGAATGTAAGTTCACTAATGAGAGTTTAAACCATGAGTCAACTGCTAGAGATGTTATGAAATTTAAAGACAAGGCTAGAATATACAGAGAGAAACTAGAGGTAGTTAAGTTAGATGTTAAGAGCCTTCAAAATCAGGTGAGTGACAAGACTACCTATCTTAGGGTAGCTAATACTAAGGTAGAGGAGCTAACTAAAGAAATAGAAGAACTAAAAGCTAAACTAGGCACAACCCAATCCACATTAAAGTGTCATGAAAATATTCAAAAACAAATGTTGAAAGCTAATTCCGTATTTTATAACACAGAAGTGAGAATGAGGCATGTGAAAGACAACTCTGGTTTAGGGTTTGGTACCGATCAAAAGAATGAGAAATCTACACACATTGTCCCAATGCCTTTGATGCATGAAATTATACCAGAACCTAAGACTTCAGAAACCATGTTAGAAGTAAAAGATGAAATTGATAGGAAGCTTGCCGCATCTCCTATTAAAATTTTTGCTCCTCTTACTAACCATACTGACAAACCTACCTCTTGTGCAGATAAAGTAAATAAAGAAGCTAGTTCAAAGGGAGAAAGTGTTTGTTTTGAGAGTCAAAAGTTTCCAGATTTTAAAATTGATAATTTTGTGTCAAATAAGTCTGAGTCTAGGTTAAATTTTGCTAAGTCAACTGTTTTTGATGGATCTGTTTCTGTGGCATGTTTACATTTAGAAAATCAGATGTCAAAACTGTGAAAAAATTTAAATAGGTAAGGGACCACGGGTTGCTGGTCCTAAACCCCCCAAAGCTTGGGTGGCTGATAAATCTAATTGTGAGCTATATATGAAAAAGGAAAGGGACAACAAACCTCACAACTTTGTCCCTTCTCCTGAAGTCTTCAGCCTATGACTATTACCATCCGATACAGCGGGAGTATGTTTTGTCCACTCGATTTGAAGGCAAAACTTATTGGATTCACAAAAATCATTCAAAACCCTCATTGCAATCCAGTGGGCACAACTATACCCAGACTCCCGTGTATCCAAAGAAACAGTCTTGCCATGTGTGTGGAAAGCCTGGACACCTAGCAAGAAACTGTCTGCATATATAGACTCTATGAGCCCTACTACCCAAAGTACACTATGCAGAATCAAATCCCAAAAGCCCAATCTAGTGGTGGTTCAACACAAAAGCCTGCACCTTCAAACCCAAAGGTGCAGAAGTTTGTACCTTCGTAGCCAAAGGTGAAGAAATCAAATCATAAAGTTAAGAAACCTCAAAAACAAAAACAAAGTGTATATAAAACAGATAATGTTTTCACAGCTAAATGTAAACTTGTCAGTTTTGCTAAAACAAAAGTGAGGTTTAAAGAGGATAGGTGGAATGTTTCAAAGGTGGTAAATCAAAATTACCAACCAAAAGGAGTGTATAAAAAACATTCTAAACAATTTAAAGATGGTCAAGGTATAAATGTCAACAATAATTCCACCTAAAAGTCCTCAGGTAAAAGAAAAATCGAACCACCAAACCTGGAAGGTCAATAACAAAGATGTTGCCAAAGATGATCCGGTAAAACCCAAAACCAAGGCAGCCACACCCCCAATTCCTGATTTTACAAAGGGAATATGCTTAAAAGAAGTAAATTTTATTGATTAATTAGGTCTACCCAGAACCACAATGGCCTGAGTTCCAATGGGTAACTAATCTCTCATAGTGTGCAGGAACAGTCAAGGAGGACTTCCATTAACTTATTCGTTTTTGAAAGTGATTGTTCCACGTCCAGGATAGGTGACATCTCTTCTGTACATGCTATGCAGATTTTCAATGAAGAGTGTGTTCTTTTGATGAGAGGTAAAATTGTTTAAATCAGCTTAAAGAAGTAACATTGCGTGACTTGACTATTTCTTGATCAATTGCATGTGATATGTTATTGCTTGCAACAAAAACTCAGTTCTAAAATATTTTCAAATAATAATCTTTGAAGGTTAGCTTGGCCAATTTTATCTCATATGTTGTACTGTGTCAGTCTCCTTAAAAAAATTGCTATTAAAAATCAAAAAGCAAGGGAAAGAATAGAGAAGATGGAAAAGTTGATCCCTCAAAAATTTTCAAAATTGTGCTTTTTAATTTTTTGATTGTTTGTGTGTTTGAGAAGGTGGGAAGTCAAATAAATTTCCGTTTTGGAGATGGCTGACACGCGTAAGGCGGGCGTGAAAGACATGATCCATGGTGATATGCTGGTAGGCTCAGCTCTTTAATTCGAAAAGGTATGCGTTACACACCTAAAGATAACGTATGGCAGTTTCTTGGGTAACAACACTTAGGTTAATTTCATTACTATTTGATTGCATGTTTAAGTTCCCGATACACACGCTTGCCACCTAAAGTATGACATTGAGCTCAAAAAGTGGGCGTCCCCTCCGTTTTGCTCAGCAAAGACCTGGGGATGCTTCGCATGTATGTAAGGTTCTCCTCTACTTTGCGAGAGAAATGACCTGGAGTTGTTCATGCATACGTGCTTCTCGATCACCAATGAAAATATATATATATATATATATATATATATATATATATATATATATATAAACAATAAATACACCCCAAAAGATGCCAAAGAGCACAAGAAAGAGACCCTCAAGTGTCCAAAACCCTCAACATAGTCACTAATGGAACTACGTGTCATAGTTCCCTAGTGCCAATCCAACCTAAATAACCTAGCACTTACGCATGCTGCTTAATCCCTACAGCAAGGAATTTTGACGGTTTACTACACTCACGTTAAATACCTAGATAATTTAATGGATATAACATGCGGATGCTCAACAGTTGCATGGAAAACCAGAACAATTCTTAATCAAAAACAAAATTAAAGTAATAAAATAACAAACCTTTCACCAAAAGCGGTTACAAGAGAATTAGCCGAACATGGAGAATGTAAAAACCTCAAAATTAATTGAATTCAACATCGAAACTATAAATGAATGCTTGGAAATCTTGATCGAATGCGTAAAAGTCTGGGAATTTCATAACCAGGGGCTCACATTTCGTGTCGCGCCGCTTCGACCTAATACTCTCGCGTGCCACGAGGACTTCAAAACTCAGAACTCTTCTTAATTCTTCCAAATCACTCCAAAACCGATCGTTTTAATCAATAACCTACAAACATAAAAAAAAACCAGAAATGATGGGATTTTGCATAATTATTATACTAACAAACAACAAATAAACCATATAAAGCATGACAAAATACAATCCCATTACTCAACCTCGTATGTGATGTTTTTGAAGTGTCTTAAGGATACTAGATTCCTCCCGTACTCTAGATTGACACGCTACACCTATATACGTGATCTCTGGTTTATCGGTCTTATTCGGTTTTCGATGCTTTGATCCCACCCGGCGAGTCAAATTGTCACAAAATTTTGATTCGGAATAAAATCAACCGATTAATAAAAGTGGTTTGGTGTCTACGTAGAAACCAAATCTCCAATATAAGCAAACCAGCATTTTCAAATTTTAAACATCGCTCCTTGTTCTAGGTGCGAGACACAGAATCCAATATCAGAATTGGCTCAAAAGAAGAAAAATATGATAGTAGTCCGTAGAAGTGTAGAATGAAGGTGGTGGCTAAGGTAAAAATTAGGGTTTAGAATATGTAGGATCTTTAATTAGGCTAATGATACCATGTTAATTAGATAATCGATATGTATAATTGGTTGCCTTTCTTATTGATCCAAATCGAATATAAATAGGTATAAATATTTACGTCTACGACCCTCATATATAAGATAATTACAAATGGATCGTAACCTAGTCTAATATAGATGGTCAAGATCATCTTTGGTAAAATCACACTAGTACAAATATGACATACGGTCACACTTTTCACGTTTCGGCCCTGTGACACTTTCGATTAAAAGTGTGACCGTAGGTCTTTTTTAATTTTCCAGACATGTTTCGGTGACATTTTAGATCGTCTTGTGTGACTATTGCAAGCCCCATTGGCTCATATGGTCACACTTTTACATTACATGTGTGACAATTACGAGTCACATTTAGAACAATGTGACGAAAATGTCACCATTAGCAACATTTGTTTTCTGATAATATGTAGGAGTGACTATAGATACGTATATGGTCACATGAAGCAATTGTTTATGCAATTAAATGTGGCTAAATGTAATATATATTGACACGTTAATTTTGAGTGTGACTGTAGTTTAAACATATTTTGGTCAAGATGGTTACTGGTGTGACTGTAAGTTACTGTTTATGGTCTCATTTCCAATTTAGACGTGTGAGTAAAGATAAATCATCGTCACATAAAATGGGCAAACATGTGACTATAAGTATCATATGGTCATATTTTTTATTTTCTTACATGTGTCTGAAAATTAAAAGTAAGAAATTATATGCTAGTCTAAATTTTATATGGTCACAGTTTTAGTTTTGAACGTGTGACTAAAGATTATTCATGGTCATGGTAAATGTGAATATATGTGACTATAAGTATAATTTGGTCACATTTCATTTTATGGCAATTTTATTTGTGACTAAAGATGAATTCTGGTCATGATAAATGAATAAAATATGTGACTATAAGTATAATTTGGTCATATTTCGTTCTATGGCAATTTGATGTGTGACTAAAAATGAATTCTAGTCATGATATATGAAAAACAAATATGTGACTATAAGTATAATTTGGTCACATTTCATTTTATGACAATTTGATGTGTGACTAAAGATGAATTCTGGTCATGATAAATGAATAAAATATGTGACTATAAGTATAATTTGGTCATATTTCGTTCTATGACAATTTGAGGTGTGACTAAAAATAAATTCTAGTCATGATATATGAACAACAAATATGTGACTATAAGTTTAATTTGGTCACATTTCATTTTATGACAATTTGATGTGTGACTAAAGATGAATTATGGTCGTGATAAATGAATAAAATATGTGACTATAATTATAATTTGGTCATATTTCTTTCTATGACAATATGATGTGTGACTAAATATGAATTCTAGTCATGATATATGAAAAACAAATATGTTACTATAAGTAAAATATGGTCATATTTCATTTTATGACAATTTGATGTGTGACTAAAGATAAATTTTGGTTATGTTAAATGAAACAAATATGTGACTATAAGTATAATTTGGTCTTATTTTGGTCCTATGTGTGACTAAATATGAATTATGGTCATGATAAATGTTTAACCTTTTCTGGCCATATAATATTTATAGCCTGTAAGTAATGATATGGATCTTACTATTGCATGATATGATTGATTCGATGAACAAGTTAAATAAACGCTTCTTTGATTGATTTCAGTAGCAAATGGTTACAGAGAGAGAACACCAGTGAAAACACACACTTAAGACAGGATGCACTCACTCTTCTACTCTCAACTAAACATTTCAACCTATTTATATTTAGGCTGTCCAGCGTACCATTTAAATCAGCGTACCAGTTGGTACGGATCAGCGTACCAACTGGTCTGCCCACTGGTACGCTGGAATACAAACTTACAAAATCAACATTACATTTACAAAATACCTAGACCTACCATCAGACACTCTAACTTGTTCTAACATAGCCTATAGTGTAACACCCCCAATTTCCACTAACGGAGTATAACCGTGTGGGCTGTGATCCAGACCAGGATCCAAGTCTTTAGTTACAACCAAGCATAGTTAAAGGGAAAACCAGTCATGTATTACATTTAATGAATTAGAGTTTACATTTCACAAAATCAGCGGAAGCATAAAAGTCTACAAGGTTCTTGTTTAGTAAAAGTAATTACTAAATTATCGAATATACAATTTTCAAAAGGGTTTTACAAATGGTAAGTATTGCCAACGCCCGTGCCATCCATGATCCTCCAAGCAACTTGAAAAGCATTCAACAATCAAGTGTCAGCCAAGGCTGGTGAGTTCACTAATACAGTCTACACTACACCATGTAGACAAACATGCATACGAATAGTAAAAAGATAAATTCGTAAGTAATTTATAAAATTTGCAAGTATTATCCGTATCAATAGGTAGCTAGCCTATGCTTATGTTCACCTGAACGTTCGAAACCAAAGCTGACCTATGCGTCACAGGTTTTGCCTGTGCGATTTGCCTTCCCCGTGTCTTTCCTGATCACGGTAGTCCTAGGCTAATATTAGTCTCAGTCCGACCGCTAGTCGGGAGGGTGCATCCTGTGCACCGCTGAGCGGGAGTGTCAATCCCCAGTAGTACTACTCAACATTACCTCGCTATTCTACATTAATGGCCCGATAAAGTAAGGACTTTTGATATTAAAAGCAATTCAGTGAAACATGTGATATATGGTGGATAACTATTTAAGTAAAGAAATACCTTTACCGTGTTGTTGCCATCCTTTACAGGATGCAACTAAAATAGTAAGTCAAACTCACCTTAGGGTGTACGCGACGCTTGACTGTAAAGATTGGCTATGAATGACCTATTTTGAGTAAATATGGTCTAACCGAATTAGAGGTTGACTATAAGAAGAAAATAGCATATAAGCATCTAAACATGTTTCATGCGATCATACAAGTTACATAATGCACATACAAGTCCCAATTTGGGAGAAAGTCAAGAAATTGCAACTTAAGTCAAAGTTGACCCAGAAAGTCAAACTCTAAGCATCTATCTAGTGACATAGCTAAAATCCACATTACTTGGAGTTAACTCCTTAAATTTTACAGGCATATACTACACATCATTTAGGAAATGTTTCAAAAAGAATCAGGTCAATATGTTAAGTATTGAGAAAGTTATGAGCGTCGGAAGTTGGCATTTTCAGCTTTTAGTAAAATAGTTAAAGTAAACTTAAAATTTGCATAACTTGTACAAAACTTTGAATTTATGCATGAAACTTTCCAGATCCTATTGTTAATATATATATATCTCATTTCCAATTTACAAACCCCTCATTAAAACAAGGTTATCATGCTCAACCTTGATACAAATTATGATTATGAGACCGGGCCAATGCATGACAAGCCCACTGTGAACTCACCAACCGTTAGGTTGACACTTGCGTGGTTTAAACTTTTGCAGATCGCTGAGGAGTATTCCGGAGCAGGTTGGCATGGCACGTGAAGACAATTTTATTTCTGTTAAACTTAATTGGGAATTTTAAACAAAGAATTTGTAAAGCACGTGGTTAGTGCTAAGACAATACTTATTCCGCTGCGTTTGTATTTGAGACTTTATTTTATAATTGGTTTTTGAACTAACTCTGATTCATTTAGTATTTGTAACTAATGGTTGTGGATCCTGGTCTAGCCGCACCCCTTAACGGTATAAACTCCGTTGGTGGTTATTTGGGGGTGTGACAGATTGGTATCAGAGCCATAAGTTGCAGAGAACTGGAATCATTTTGAAAAACGATTTGGAAACTGCAACTTGAAAACCTTAGTTACAAACGAACAAACAAATTCCCAAAACAAAATTTTTACGTGCCAACCTGGGATACTCGCTCTGCTGTGTAAGTAAAAGCTTAGTACGTATGTATGTATATATATATATAAATATATATATAGACCGTGTCTAGGAAGTCTAACGGAAAACCTTAGGAAAATTTTCACACACGAATACGAAACGCGAACGCTACTGCGCGCACTATTCCGGGGGAAAGCGACAACGAAACGATGCTACACGCTACGTCCTGATTTCTACTACGATGGCTACGCCGACGGTGACTTTTATGGGGAAGCCGACTTTCGACGATAGCTACTTACGACTTACGACGTTCCTCGACGACGCCTCGATTATGCACAAAATTTTCTGGACTAATAGTGGGATAACGGGAAAATGGTTAATATACATATTATGGGATATGTATAAAGTATAATTGTGACTGAACATTGGCTACTTTAACTGTTCAGCAAGATGTCTGGTAGAGGACACGGAAGGAACAACATCAACATGACGCCTGCACAGCTGCAAGCGATGATTAACGAACACGTGCAAGCCGCGGTGGCAGCCGTCCAAGCTGCATATGCCGCTCAGGGTAACTATTATGCCGGTTAAGGCACAAAGCGAATTATATTTGACCTGTTTAAATTTGAAACCCGAATTATTATTGCATCAGGAAACCATCATTGCACGTTTAAGTCCTTCATGGACTGCAAGCCACTAACATTCTCCGGCGAAGAAGGAGCGGTAGGACTCCTCCGGTGGATCGAAAAATCTGAGAAGGTCTTCTCTATGTGTAACTGCCCCGCTGAAAGCAAGGTGAAGTATGCTACTGGTACCTTTGAGGGAGCTGCTCTCTCCTGGTGGAACGCTGAGATTCAGATGATTGGGATCGACGCGGCTAACAACATGCAATGGGAAGCATTTAAGGAACTGATCATGGATGAGTACTGTCCCCGTGACCAAGTGAAGAAGCTAGAAGGCGAATTCTTGAATCTGAAGATGGTTGGGTCTGAAGTTGAGCAATATACTGCGCGTTACCATGAGTACGCGGTCCTGTGCCCCACTATGGTGGATGCTGAGTTCAAACGCATTGAGCGTTATCTGGAAGGCCTCGCGCCTCAAATCAAGAGTTTGGTGACTGCCAGCAACCCCGCCACCGTGCAGCAAGCCATCCGTTTGGCTCACAAACTTACTGATCAGGAGGTCGAGAAGGGTACACTTCCTGCGAAAGCCACTGAGAAGACTGCCCTTAGTGGCAAAAGAAAAGCTGATGATGAAGCTCCTGAGAACTCCATGAACAATCAGAGTGTTGGAAACAGCACTGGGAGATCCTATAACTCCCAAGGTCAAAGCAAGAGGTCTGGGAACAACAGTGGTAACTACCGCCAGGGCGGAAATGGTCAAGGCAACTACAAAGGTAACCTGCCTTTGTGCAACAAGTGTGGGAAGCATCACGCTGGTGTTTGTAGGAAGAATCTGAGCTGCGAAAGGTGTGGCAAGGGAAGCCACGAAGCAAAAGACTGTTGGGCAATTTTACCCGAGCAACAAAACCGCCCCAGGAGGAACAACAACAATCATGGAAACAACAATTATGGGAACAATCGGGGTAATGGGAACAACAACGGTCAGAACCAGAACAACAACAATGGGGGAGCCCGTGGCTGCTTTGAGTGTGGTGCTCAAGGCCACATTAAAAGAGACTGCCCGCAGCTGAGAAGACAGGGTAATGGAAATCAAGGAAACAACGGTGGGAATGGTAATGGTGGAGGTAATGGCAATGGGAATGACAACGGGAATGGTGGAAATGGTAGAGGACGAGCTTTCGTCATGGGTCAGGGTGAAGGTCGCAATGATGCCAACGTGATTAACGGTAAATTCATCCTTAATGGTTTCTTTGCTACTGTATTGTTTGATTCTGGTGCTGAAAGAAGCTTTATTTCCACAAAATTTGCTAAGTTGATTAATGCTAAACCGATTGCTTTAGATGCTAAGTATGTGGTAGAGCTAGCTAATGGTAAACTTCATGATACGACCCAGATAGTAAAGGACTGTAAGTTAGAACTAGCTGGCCATACGTTAGGAATCGACCTTATGCCTTTCCCGATTGGTAGTTTTGATGTTATAGTAGGAATGGATTGGTTATCTGAAAACCGAGCTGAAATTTTATGCCAAGAAAAAGTGGTTCGTATTCCACTCAAGGACGGCGAAGTGCTAACAGTTCAAGGTGAAAAAGGCGGAAAAGTAACCGGCATTATTTCGTTTCTTAAAGCTCAAAAGTGCCTTCGTAAAGGTCACTTCGCGATTCTTGCGAACGTCACCGATTCGACACTTCCCGAGCGCAGAATTGACGACTATCCGATAGTCCGCGACTTCCAAGATGTATTTCCTGAAGATCTGCCTGGTTTGCCTCCATTTCGACAAGTAGAGTTTGGAATCGACTTGGTTCCTGGAGCGTCTCTGATTGCACGCGCACCTTACCGTTTGGCGGTAAGTGAACTCAACGAACTCTCCGCACAACTTCAAGAGTTACTCGACAAGGGATTTATCCGTCCAAGTTCGTCTCCGTGGGGAGCTCCGGTATTGTTTGTTAAAAAGAAGGATGGAACATTCCGCATGTGTATCGACTACCGAGAACTCAACAAGGTTACTATCAAGAATCGGTACCCACTTCCTCGAATCGACGATCTCTTCGACCAGCTGCAAGGTTCAAGCTACTTCTCAAAGATTGATCTACCGTCTGGATATCACCAACTTCGTGTTCGAGATGAGGATGTACCCAAGACTGCTTTCAGAACTCGGTATGGACACTACGAGTTTTTGGTTATGCCGTTTGGGCTAACTAATGCGCCTGCCGTATTTATGGATCTGATGAATCGAGTGTGCAAGCCGTACCTCGACAAGTTTGTGATAGTTTTCATCGACGATATTTTGATCTACTCCAAGACAAAGGAAGAACACGAGGAGCACCTACGACTTATCTTGGAATTGCTCCGCAAGGAACAGCTTTATGCTAAGTTTTCAAAGTGCGACTTTTGGATTCGCGAAGTCCAGTTTCTTGGACACATTGTCGACCAGAATGGAATCCATGTCGACCCAGCTAAAGTGGAAGCTATCAAGAATTGGCCTACTCCAAGAGCGCCGACTGAGATCCGACAGTTTTTGGGACTTGCCGGATACTACCGAAGGTTCATTAAGGGTTTCTCGCAGTTGGCTCAACCCTTAACAGCTTTAACGCACAAAGGAGTGCAATACAGATGGGGTGAAAAAGAAGAACGTGCGTTTCAAACTCTTAAAGATATGTTATGTTCAGCTCCAATTCTCGCGTTACCCGATGGGATTGACGACTTTGTGGTTTACTGTGATGCATCTATTCAAGGACTTGGTTGCGTGTTGATGCAACGAGACAAAGTGATTGCCTATGGATCCAGGAAACTGAAGGACACTGAAAAGAATTATACAACGCATGATCTGGAATTGGGAGTCGTTATTCATGCACTCAAGATTTGGAGACACTACCTCTACGGAACAAAGTGCACAATATTTACTGACCACAAAAGTTTACAGCACATCTTTAATCAGAAGGATCTCAACATGCGACAACGACGGTGGGTCGAGCTATTGAATGATTATGACTTAGCAATTAAGTATCACCCGGGAAAAGCCAACGTTGTGGCTGATGCATTAAGTCGGAAAGAGTATGAAAAGCCTCGACGGGTACGAGCGCTGCAACTTACCATCCACGCGGGATTGCCGGATCGGATCCGCGATGCCCAACAAGAAGCTTTAAAGGAAGAAAACTTCGCAGCTGAAGCACTGCGAGGGGTAGATGGTAATTCTGAAGTTAAGTCCGACGGACTGAGGTATTACAATGACAGAATTTGGGTTCCTTTACTCGGGAATCTCCGTGAGCTCGTGATGGACGAGGCTCACAAGTCGAGGTATTTGGTGCACCCTGGATCGGATAAAATGTACCAAGATTTGAAGAATTTGTATTGGTGGCCGAACATGAAAGCCGACATTGCTCGATATGTGGCTAAGTGTTTAACGTGCTCAAGAGTCAAGATTGAGTACCAAAAGCCTTCAGGGCTATTGCAGCAACCAAAGATCCCAGAATGGAAATGGGAGGATATCTCCATGGATTTTGTAACAGGATTACCTCATCGGTCAAATCGACCGGATGCGATTTGGGTTATCATTGATCGGTTAACCAAATCTGCACACTTCATCCCGATGAGAGAAAGTGACAATATGGACAAGTTAACAAAGCTGTACATTGACCGAATTGTGGCACATCATGGAGTGCCTAAGACTATTATCTCAGATCGAGATCCTCGATTTACTTCTCGACTATGGCAATCTATGCAAGAAGCGCTGGGAACCAGACTGGATATGAGTACAGCATATCACCCGCAGACCGACGGTCAGACGAAGCGAACTATTCAGACTTTAGAAGACATGCTCCGAGCCTGCGTTCTCGACTTTGGTAAAGACTGGGAGGCTCACCTTCCGTTGGTGGAGTTCTCCTACAACAACAGTTATCATTCAAGTATCGGTGCTGCGCCTTTTGAAGCTCTTTATGGCAGAAAGTGTAGATCGCCCGTGTGTTGGGCCGAAACGGGTGAGAAGGGACTCACCGGACCAGAACTTATTCATGATACAACTGAACGCATTATTCAAATCAGAAAACGGATAGCCGCAGCACGTGACAGACAAAAGAGCCATGCCGACAAACGCCGTAAACCTTTAAAGTTCGAGGTAGGCGACAAGGTGTTATTAAAGGTATCTCCCTGGAAAGGTGTGATACGCTTCGGAAAGCGTGGAAAGCTGAATCCTCGCTATATCGGTCCTTTTGAAATCATCGGGGAAGTAGGCCCGGTGGCCTACCGATTACAACTCCCTGCAGAACTCGATGGAGTTCACAACGTGTTACGTTTCGAACCTAAAGAAATGTCTGGCTGAAGACATCGAAATAATATCTTTGGAGGAATTGGAAATTGACGAACATTTGAGATTTATCGAGCAACCGGTAGAAATCATGGGACGCGAGGAGAAAGCCCTCAAACGTAGCAAGATTCCGATCGTCAAGGTTCGATGGAACTCAAAGCGTGGACCTGAGTATACTTGGGAACGAGAGGATCATATGAAGAAAAAGTATCCTCACTTGTTCGAGCAAACGTCCGCGAAAACTCAAGGTATAATTTAATTTTGGGGACCAAAATTCCTGTAACAGGAGGAGGATGTGACGACCCTAAAACTTTTGCTTTCTTTCCCCAGCAACGACGACAGCGGATGCTGCGAACGCTACGGCACAAGAATAATTTTCGGGACGAAAATTCCAATTACAAGGGGATGATGTGACATCCGAGAATTTCAAGGTTTACTTCCGTTAGACAATTCCGTTAGTTACGTTATAAGTGTTAACTTAGTAACTAATGCTTAACTAGGCCGAATACGTCCACGACCTTTGGTTGATCACCGAACCCGCCCATATGTGCTATGTGTTCATTTATTGTCGTCATTATGTGCAATGTGATTTAAACGCATGATTTAATATTATGAATAACATGACAAATTGTAAATCCTTGATTATGTGAAAATTGCCTAAGTTGTGCAGCCAGCGAAACTACCGGACGAAACTGTAGTTTCGCCCGGTAGCCAGCTAAACTAATCAGTTAAATGTGACCAAAGCCAGTTTCGCTGGGCCAGCGAAACTAGCCCCTGATATAAATAATCTTAATAAACCCTAGTTCTCCTATTTGCCTCATTTACACAAAAACACACACAATCTTCTCTGGAAATCTGGTCAGCCGAAAACCATCAAGAGAAACCAAGATCTCAGCCCCAAGACAACATCCATTCGATTCCCTGATCGAATCGTGAGTCCCAAAACCTTCCTTTATGCCATTTTTATGTGTTTTCTATGTATTTCTTCATAAAGCATGCTTAAACCTTCATGATATCATTAGATCTTCTGTAGGAATGCTTAGGAATGCTAGATCTACCATAAAGTTGATAACTTTACGTGTAAAACTGATCCATGATAAAGATTTGTGCCATTTTAGTCATTTTAGGGTTTTAAAGGTATTTTGGAGATTTGAGGATAAAAATGCATGTTTAAGGTGTTAAAGCTTACTGATTTATGTTGGTAAATGCCTATGTATGCTTAACAATGAATTGCATGTAAAATGGAAGCTGTTAGGTTGATTTTTAGGCTGATCCGTATGTTTTTCGCGTCCAGCGAAACTGTCATGTTCTCCGGGCGAAACTGTCCAGCGAAACTATGTATATCTCCTTCCAGCGACACTATGCAGCGAAACTGTAGTGTCGCCGGGTAAACCAACCAGACCAGCTCGAGCGAATCTACCGAGCGAAATTCCCTGAACGAAAGTTCAAACCAGTTTCGGGCGAAACTAGGCTAGCGAAA